>VZRX01016564.1:53631-105878 GCA_013398075.1 Notiomystis cincta | reverse complement strand
TGGTTTGTCTCTGCAGCTGCAGCCTGTGACCTTCCAGACCCCAGTGACACTCAGCTGCTCCGTCCCCACGGGCAGCAGCGAATTCAGCCAATTCAGTGAATTTACCAGCTCTGGGATGGACACAGCAGGAAAGAGGCTCCAGTAATTACCCTGTTTGCAAGGTTATTCCCCATCCTGCTGGTGATAAAAGTGAGAACCATCACCAGGGGCCTGGTGAACGAGGACTTTCTCCTTAGAGCTGGTCAGCTGGTCAGCTCCAGGGAGTGCTGTGTGCCCTCACCCCGAGAGCCTCGGGCAGCACGGGAACAGAGCCAGCTTGCCCAGGCTGGGAAAATACAAATGCTTCAGATGTTACAGAGTAATGAAGTCGAAATTGATTCCATAGGGTTCAGAGGTGAGCATCTTTGGGTTTGGAGACTCATGGCAAAAGCTCATTTGCAAGTGCTTCAGGACTAAGGAGAAGTTCCCAGTGCCATTGAACAGTAACATGTTAGACATAGAACAAGTTTTGGGGGAAAACAGCCTAGAAACACTGTGGGGATGGAACCCAGAATCTCAAAGCAAGGTGAATCAAGGTGAAAGTGGCTCCACCAGGAAAGATAAGCAATGTAGATGGATTGCTATTCCTGTCACCTTTTAGCTGCCTTCACCCCCGTGGGGTTTTGCTTGGTAGGTCCTTGGGAGGTTTGCTAACTGACTAGTAAAATGTTGATTTCATTATCCAAGAGAGATTGATACCTCAGAGAAGCAGATGATCTGAGCTGGCTTTTCAAGACTGCTCTCATGTGTTTACAAAATATTTCTGTTTACTTAATTTGTGACAGCTAATACTGACTTCCAGCTGTCTGTGTGGCTGTGTTTTCATACACTGGTCTGAAGGACTCATTATGAAGACCTGAAAAGAATGAAACAGGAGTGAAGCTATGGAAAACCAATAGAGAAACCTTTCAAATTCGTATTGTTTTGATGTAAATTGTAAATCTTGAGGCCACATCTGTCCAGAATCTAAACGTTTATGTGGGATAAAATCTGAAATCATCAGTATCAACACAGGAACCTTGTTCTAGAGAGGGGCAGTGTCAGCTTGTGATACCAGGAGTCAGCTTCCACAGAGATAACCACAGAGACGTAGGTTCACCATAATCTAGCTACGTGTGTGCACAGCATGTGTTGATGTTACCCTCTGGAGGCCACCTCTTAGGTCAATAAATGACATTTGTTGGCTTGTGAGTGCTGTGTGCTGACAAGTGGTCGATAGTACCAGAGGAAGCCGTGGATTCATTAAACCTGTTTTGACTGAACCTCACCACAAACTCAGATTAAACAAAAAAAAACAAACCCTCAAACTGACAGTAACTTTGTGAAGGTGTTTGACAAATGTTTTTCCTTCCAAAAGTGGAATGAAAGTAGAAGCTATGAAACATGGTTTCAACCTGTTGTTCATAGAGAGCATTAATAAAGACAGAAGATTTAAACCTCACATACATCTGAGTGTAGGAAACATCACTGAAGCCTGTGAGTAGCTTGATCCTGGCTTTAGATTAGATTGCCCGTATGCTCAGCTTCAAGCCAGTTGCCAAGGTCCTTAGCATTAATCACAATGATCAGAGTAAAAGCTCAGTGAAATTTCTTTGAAAGCCATGACACTTGTGGTAATGGTTTGAAAATGAAACATTTGTTTTTATTTGGTTTGGGAAATAAGATTTAGTAATCAGTTGGCTGTCACAGAATGAAGTGCACTCCCTCAGCCACTCCTTAAACTGGGCAAGGGCTGCTCAGGTGAGCAGTGGGCCAAATGTCAAGACTTGCAGCGTGTTCCAGAAGACTGTGTCACACAGCTCTGCTGTAGGCTGACAGCTCCATGTGACTGCTGGCTAAGGTCACCCTCGAGGCCAAAAGCCCAGCACATTCAAGCAGATCTCTGCAACAATCTGACATGTGCATGGCATTTTTCAGGTCTTTTGATAAGAGTTTCAGTGATGTGCTCTTGTTTGTTTAACATAAATCATTAATTCTTGGAAACCTGTGATACTGTGTTCTCTGTGAAAAAGAGGAAATTTGTTGGAGATGGGAGGAGGTGGGGGCAGAGCAAAGTAAAACATCTGCCAGAGAATACTGTGGTGTAGTAGTGGCACATGATTGCCAAGCACTGGAATGAGCTTGGCTCTGCACCCTCTGTCAGGACGAGGTAAATGGGAAAGCAGTCCCACTGCAGCACCTTGCTGGATGGTTTTTTGGACTGTCTTCTAAGCCTCAGTGCCTCAGGAACTGGGACCTTGGTGTCTGAGGTTATCTGTGTGCTTTGCATGGCAGCACTGACTGGCTCTGCCTTTCTGAAACAACAACTTTTCTTCCAGTGCAACCCGGGGCTCACAATGGGTGTTATGAACTCCTTTCCTCCATGCTAATCTTATTCTTGATCTATTTTGTCTGTCTTGAAACTGGTAATGATGGAAAGGGAACAAATCTGTTCTCCTGAAGACTTTGCTGCCTTATTTTTTCCCTGTGGGATGAATCAAATTTTGCACATTCAGTGGAAGAGATTATTTGGAACAGATGAAAGTACCAAGCTGGCAAGTTCTGGATGCCTGAAGGTGTCTGTCAGAGGGGCTTGCTTGTGACACACTAGGCTACAGGCAGGACTGCAGTTCCTGAGCTGTTCTTTCACTTAACATGAGGAAATCCATAGAACAGAATAGTTCGGGTTGGGAGAGACCTTAAGTGTCAGCCAGTTCCCCCCCTCCACTTCCCTGGGGGAGGGTTTGCTTCTGTTTTTCCCCAAACCCCACTGAAACAGTTCATCAGCATGATGTGGCACTGTGTGAGCCATGCAGATGTGCCCAGTGACAGCAGCAGTGACACGAAGCCTGTCCCTGCCTCAGGCCAGAAGCACTGGGGACGTGGGGCTGCTTCCCCTCCCCAGAACCCAGAGGGGAGCATCCCGCCCCTCTGGGCACGCCCTGGCTAATCCCTCTGGCCTGTTCCTCACACCAGTGCAGACAAAAGCTGAATGGAGCCGCTCCTGCTCTTCTGAAAGCCTCAGAGAGGTTTCCCAGCAGAGAGCACAGAATGCCATGTCTCATCTCACAGACACCCTCTGTGCTGCATCGTCCCTCTGGTCCTGGGGGCAGGAAAGACTTGTGCCATTTGCTGACCACGCTTGGGGGATCAACACTGGTGACAGTCTGGGGAGTGCAGTAACACTGCAGCCAGCATCCACAGCACTGCTGGTGATTGAGGGCAGGACTGCCACGCAGTGGGGATTGTCCACTGCCCTGCTGACCGGTAGCTGCAGTGTTTGATCTCATATTTGTTACAACTTTTCGGTTTTGGGTTTTTTCCTTTTGTTTATTTGNGGGGCAGGCAGGGAGAGTTGGTGTTATGTAAAGTCCTGAGTAGAAAGACCCAGCTCTATACACTTTTACTCATGTAATGATGGCCTTGGCTTGTCCTCCTTATTTATTTATAGTGTGGCCTTGTGGCTTAGAACAGAACTTTGTGGAACAAATGCTCGCTCTGCTCTTGTCTCTCAGTTTCGTGCACTCAGAGTGTGGAGCTCTGGGGCCAGCACTGTGTCCACTGTGCCCACTGCAGGCCTCAAGGGCTGCCCAGCTGGCCCTGCACAGAGCACCGCTGTAGCACTCTGGTGAGACAGAACAGAACTTGCTTAGAGAAAAGCTTCTCCCTTCTGTCCCATGTCCCTTGTTCTCTGCTACCTGCAGGATCTTCAACCCACCTCCTGCCAGCAGCCCAGTGACCGGCACACGCTCGTGTCCTGCTCCCTGTGGCACGGCTGGACCCGGGCAGGGCTTGTCCCTGCCTGCCCAGCCCTGGGCCACGCTGGGCTCTGGGCTGGGCTCTGGGCTGGGCTCTGTACAGGTTCTGTGCTGGGTTCTGTGGTGGTTCTGTGCTGGCTCTGTGCTGAGTTATGTGCTGGTTCTGTGCTGGGTTCTGTGCTGGTTCTGTACTGGGTTCTACACTGGTTCTGTGCCTGTTCTGTGCTGGTTCTATACTGGGTTCTGTACTGGGTTCTGTGCTGGGTTCTGTGCTGGGTTCCATGCCGGTTCCGTACTGGGTTCTATGCTGGTTCTGTGCCGGTTCTATACGAGGTTCCATGCCTGTTCCGTGCCTGTTTCCATGCCGGTTCTGTGCCGATTCTGTGCCAGTTCCGTGCCAGTTCTGTACTGGTTTCTGTGCCGGTTCCATGCCAGTTCCATGCCGGTTCCGTGCCGGTCCTGTGCCGGTTCCGTGCTCCTGCCTGGAGCGAGTGGGCACTCTGGGCCTGGCCCCCAGGAAATCCGCGCTCGCCGCACCCCGACCCGAACGTGCTGTGCTGCCCCCACTGCTTCCCACTGGGGTTTTCCAGCTTCGTTTCCATTTCACAACCATGTGCTCCTGCCAGCACTACCAAAGGTGTGTCACCAGGAGCTCAAAATGCAATTTTCTTGTCATGGACTGTCGCCAATTATTTATATTGCTTATTAGAAATATGGATAATTTAACATAATCTGCTGGGGATCAAGGCAGAGACAATCGTACTCTACATGTATTTCAAATAAAAGAACAGATATGAAGACTATGAAAATCACCTAGCAGTCAGCATGTGACATCTCTGACAGAGCTCTATTTCTCCTGCCAGGCAGGTCTTTTGTTTGCTTCCTTACTTTCACATGTCTAGGAAGAAGGATTGAGAGAAGCAGTTAGATCCAGCCTTTGTATTTAGCATAGTAAATCATGTGGTTCAGCTGCTTTGCCGTCATTATTTCACCAAACCAAATTTATCCCAATGCATGTACACTGATTTAAACCAGACATTAATTTAGCCCATCACTTTTTTTAAACACAAAAATACTCAAGTTGGGTGGAACTACAACTATAATTGGAATCAGTCTGAAACAAAAACATTAAAGGCCAAGTTCTCCTTAGAGGACCTGACCTTAGACGTCTCATGTCCACATTAAAAAAGAGAAAGGAAAAAGGCATGGTCCATTGTCTCTTACAACTGGAATACATGATGTCATCCTAGAACTCCAAAGTAACTCCCAGTGAATAAACATTATCACCAAAGAACTGTACGTGTCTGATTAAGATTCATTTAATAACTGAAAGTGACTGCCATTCAGGAGATATGGAAGACCTCATAGGAGCACTGAAAAAATACCTTTGAAATGTTTCAGTCTGTGTATTCTCTAAGGGCTCTATTTGAAAAAGATATTCCATTGGCATATCAAAGCTCATCTAACTTGTGGAGTGTGACAAGTGTTCCCTGGGTGTCCTTGGGGCTCCGCTGCACACCTGAAGCATGTCCAGCCAGGCCAGCTGCATGGGGCTGAACAGCTGGAACAGCTGCAGAGCCCTGTGCTCGCCCCAGCGTGCTGGATGTGCTCAGCACCAGGCTGACAGCCCAGGCTGGCTGCTGCTCACCTGCCTCCCACCTCTGGTGCCTCGGAGGATATCCCTCCCCTGCTCCTGCAAGAGGAATTTGGAGGGAAAAAGAGCCAGTAGTAGGATATCTGAGATGTGAAGTGAAGTAAAGTAAACCAAGAACCAAATCAAAGAGTAAATCAGACACTCAGGTCTAAGACAGTGAGTGTTGAAACCATTGGAACTGTCAAACACAGGGAGAGATTCTCCATGGCTTGTCCTCTGAGGAGTACTGGAACCCTCCTGAAGGGCACGTTGTGGCCAAACAACATTGCTGGCCACATTAAGATGTTACTGGGGTAATATCAAAGGACCCATGGTTTATAAGGGGTCAGACCAGAACAGGGATGGCCCTTCCTGTCTTTGAGTCATGTCAATGTAAACTTGTAAAACTAGAGGCTGGAATTTACAGCAAAACAATTTAAAGGTACAAATAATGTATTATGCAAAAGGTTTCATATGGGAGAGGAGAAATAAAATCTGTGGAAACTACAGATAGAAGAATTATAATGAGAGAAATCCTAACAAGATGAAAGAGAAAACCCTGTTTAGTGGACATCTGGTTTAAATTGCTAAATCAGCCACGTCTGGATAAACAATAGTAAGTGTCACAAGCTACCTCTGAGTCCCAGTAGGCACAGGATCAGTGCTCTGGGATGGAGTGACTCCCAGGTAAATTCTGCTGAGGAGACTGGGAGTCAGCTCTAACAATGAGGAGGAAGAGGAACAGGGAAAATCCCAAGCACCTTCCCATAAGCCACCTGAAGAACTTGTCCCACAAGCCTCAGCTGTTTGTTTCCATCAATACCACCCTTTGTACACAAAGAAACAACCCATGCCTGGACCTGCTGGCAGCAGGGAGAGCAAAACAGCCGCGGGAATGAGACGTGTGTCAAGACTTGCTCTTGCCCCAGAGTGGTGTAGCCAAGGCAGGGATGAAATACGGGGAGCCAGCCCCTATTCCTGTTGGAAGGGCCTGGTTCATCGTATTTTGGTTGGGTTCAAAGCCTGAGGATATTTCAGTGATGGCAGTTATGGGGTTCTGTTCTTTACCTTCTGTAACTGTGGTTTTAAAACTGACTCTTAGCATTACCTTTCCTTCATGAAGACTTCTTATAGGAAACGGGAGGGTTTCTGTTGGTTTCTACATTTATCTGGTGGGAGAGGCCAATCTGTCCCTCACTGGCCATGTGAGGGACCAAGGACTGTGACGTGGCTTGTGAGAATGGCTGGAGATGGGCAGAACGTGCATCATGTTGGCAGGAGCAAACGTGCCCCTGCTGTCTGATGTGTGTGAGACACATCTCGTGCAGGAGGAGCCTGGCTGCAGCTGTGGTTTATGTCCAGGAACCAGCTGGACACTTCTGAGCGATCACGTTCAGAGAAACACTAAAATATCGCCAAACAGAACAGAATCCCGAGGTATCTGGCCAAGAGCTGGGTGAATACCACTGGCAAGTATTCGTTTGACTAATTGGTTTCCATCAGCTTTGAGTCATGTGTGCTGCATCTCCGTTCCTCATCTGGCTGCATTCTTTCGTCAATTCAATTATTTTTAACATTGCTTATTTAACTTTTGTTCTTGTAAGCATTACTTGTTTATGCTGATAGAAACAGTGATATTGACATTTCTGAGGCTGCTGTGTTTGTTCAGGACCTGGAATATGAACAGTGGTTTGCGATTCCAGCAGGGTTTGTGATCCACAGCGTCCTTGCCCAGGGAATGACAGCCCTGCTCCAAGTGCTGCTGATTTACTGCCTTGTTTTGTGAGTGGCTGGACCCAGTCAGGACTTGTCATGTTAGAAGCCTTTGCCCTCTGGAATAGATCAGATCTACCTGGGGGTAAACTCTCAGCCTAATGAGGAGGCAGGAATTCCTTCAGGAGCATCCCATCAGGGAACTTTCTTACGAGAAGAGAAAGGGAAAACAGGATCTAGGGCACGGTCACTTCTCCCCTTCCCTACTCCTGAGATTTTCTGGAGTCACTTTTTGTTCATCCTCATTGCAACACTTGCTCTGGAGAGGATTAGTGGAACCAAAGGACAGCAAGCAGTGGGAAGAGGAGCATGTGATGGGACACAGCAGAACTGATTCGCTGGGAAAATGCAGAGCTAGGATTGATTTGGAGATTCAGAAGCAGAGAGAGGTGTGAATAAGCACCTGCAGAATGATATTGCCCTCCCTCTGCATTTCCTGGGGGGGCAGCAATAGGAAATGGGATGAAAAAATCTCCTGAGGAGTGACAATATGAAATGGGATGCAAAACTTGGAAGGGTGAGGGGGTGGATTTTAAAAATCGAAAAGTAGATAGATCAAAACTAGAAGGTGAACAAAAGTGGTTTCCTGAGTTTGCATCATTCTTGTAACTGCCTGGAATCTGAGCATTGTTTTTACCTTTTTGAAAATTGCTGCTGTAATTCCTGTCACTCTTGAAAATTCAACTGTAATAATGGAGAGAATAGAAGCAGACATACTGATGCAATGGAAAATTTTTGGTTTACTGTCTTTAGGCTGGTATTAAAAGCCATCACAAGCAACAGGGATTCAAAGCAATTCTGTTCTCATTTATCTATATTTCAATATGATCCACTCTGTGCATTGAAGCTGCATTTAAGGCAATAGAAAAGAATATAAAGTAGCTCAGGTTTCTGAAGTGTCATAATGTATGTGCTTAAATACACATGGCACCCATCCATCCATGTGTATCTGTATCTGTATCCCAACACTCTAAAGCCCTGATCTCTGCCTTTCTTATTATACACATGGCTTCACACAGTTTAGATTTATATTATTTAACATCTTGTTTACATACACACAAATTATACTTAATTTGTCTTTAATTACTGAAAGCATATTTCCTTAAAATTGTATAGTTCCCTTCCTGTCTTCTGGAATAGAATTCCTTCTGCTTCACCTGGCTAAAAAGCCTTTCAGGTGAAATCCTGGTTTGTGGGAAATCACATTGAAGCCGCAGTAACACAGCAACCAGCAATTAAAAATAAGCTGATGCAAACAACAAGAACAGCAAATGTAATCAAAAGCCAGACCTGACACTCTGCATTCTATGGATTTTTTTCTCATTCAGTTGGGAGCAGTTGGATTTGCCTTGCCCTTTCCTTCAGGCTTTCTGTGGTTCTTATTAATTAGAATTTGTGCTTATAAATTGGTCTTTAAAAAAAACCTCTTCAGTTTTGGCTTTTTAGTTTTGGTTTTTGTTTTTCCTCCTCATTGCAGCTCCCCACCAAATGCTGCAATTGTTTACCTACAGTTGGTTCAAATAAGGATGAATTGATGCTTGAGATTGTGCTGGAACACATCTTACTTAAATTTAATTGTGGTCATGGCTTTTCAGTGTTACTAGTTAGGGTTGTTGATCCCTTTCTCTTTGGAGACAGCAAGAACAGAGTTCCGTAATTTCAGGCATGGCATCCATTATGGGCTGGTTCAGTCCTGGCACAGAGGTGGAAGGTCTTGCCTCCAAACTAAGACAAAGACTAACCCAGGGCCCAGGGCCCAGTTGTGGGGTGGGCAGCCACGTGCCAGCTCCCAGCCTTCTGCAGCTCTCTCAGTAGTGACACTGAATTCAGCTACACACCCACAGTGCAGCTCCTCTGCCTCCCAAAGCTCAGAATGGTCAACCTCAGACTCCTGGAATGTTGTTTTTCTCAGTGCACAGTTGCAGCTGAGTCCCAAGACAATGAGGTGCAGCTATTTCAGCCTCTGGAGAAGGTCTGGTCTCAGTGAAAGTTCCTGCAGGGAGGATTTGGCCCTGCTGCAACCACACTGGCTCTCTGGTGTCCTGTGTGCTCCACTCTTTGTGAAGCACAGGACCTCTTAAAGGCTGCATCCTGGAGCATCCCTGGTGGTCTGGCAGGTGTGCCATAGGACATAGCCTGGAAAGTGCAAACATTGCCTGTCTCACCAGCAAAATGTGTGGGAAATCATATTTTGTCACATTATGTCCCAGTGCCACAGCAGCATCAGGCCCAAGGACCAAGAACCCCAGAGCTCCCCATGAGGGAGCACTGTCTGAAACAGTTCCACCAAATAGATCCAAGTCTTGCCAGCCAGCAGAGGATCCCAAAGGTGGTTCTGTTCTGTTTGCAGCTGCTCTCTGTAACCAGTGGCCAGCAGGTCTGAGCTCTGCTCAGGTGGCCCCTGAGTGCCAGGGGCACAGACACCCTGCCCAGGTGGCAGCTGAGAGAAGGGGCACAGACACCCAGCCCAGCCCCAAGGAACAGCCTCACTCAGAGCACTCAGAGCTCAGGGCAGCACACAAACTCGGTGTTGGCAGGGAGCCTGTGGAAATGAAAAGGTGTTATCACCTGGAGTTTATGGCTGTTGACATGCACATCCAGTGCCGTTGTGTAAACAATAAATTCGGTTGCAATGCAGCAGCAGAAAATTCTCAGCATGAAGTCAGAGAAGAGTTATTGAGACGTCTTGCCAGGATTTGAAAAGAAGAAGGGAGTTTCTAAGGGAGAAAAACAGCTTGAGGGAAAGTCTAAATTTAGAAATAGGTCTCCATGTTTAATAAGATAAATATAAGGCTGAGTCAACAGTAAATATATCCAGGAGATTAATGATGAAAGTAGAGCAGAGATGAAGGAATCACAACTCAGGAGCACTGGGAGTGTGTTCAAAGGAACAAAAAGGCTGCTTGGCAGGACCCAGATCTGTTCCCCAGCCTGCTGAAGCAGAGGTGTGCCCATATGACTGACTTACACATATAAACTCTCCCATACATATGTATAGGTTTATATATATTTTAAGGAAGAAGCAGCAGTTCATGAAGTGAAGGCAGTGAAAGTGGAGGTCAGAGATCAGACACGAAGGAAGTTCCACCTCCACAGAATAGCTCATCAGTCTGTGTGTTTCATTTTTCAAATGGATCCTTCACTATTGTTCCTTTCTATTGGAAAATGATAGTGACGTCAGTCTTCTCATAGCCTGTATACAAAAACAATCTTCTTATTCAGCTGTAGCTTTGCTGTGGCCACATTTTCCACCAGTCCAGTGGTTTAGCTCAATTGACTTTACTGCAGCAATGTTTTCTCACTCTGGCTGAGGATCAACTTTGGCACTTTGACTTTTTGATCTAAAATATTTCCAGAATGAAAGGTATTGTCCTGATCTGTTACAGAAGGGTAATAATGAATACTTGCTGCTATAAATCCTGTTGGATCAGGCTCTAGCTTAAATGCCTGTTTGTCTTGGTGACATGCTGACTGAAGCATTTCATGGAACCTGTTAGTTGACAGAGAGGAGAGAGTTGAGGGGAATGTTTGCTTTTGATGTTTATTTTCCCTGGGCTGTACAATCCGTTCATTCCAGTTCTCACTGGGATGGATAAAGCACCAGTGCCAGCTGCTCCTGCTCCACTGACCTGGTCAGTGTTCCCTGAGAAGGCACCGTGCTCTTCCTCAGCTCACTGGGAGCTAAAGCTCAGCTGTTCTGATTAAGGATCTGTGTCCTCATTCTGGTGGCAGAGCCAGGCTCTGTCCCACGACTTTTCCATCCTGTGACAGCCCCTGTGGTCAGGAGGGAGCCCTCACAGAGTGGGTGATGTGCCTGAAGTGCCCAGTTTGCTGTGCAGGTGTTTGCAGAGCAGCTGTGCTAGAGAACACACCCCTCTCCAGCTGAGCTCTGAGAGCACCTGAGATCAGGTGGAGTCTGATTCCTGGCTGGGAGGACTCTGCCACTGCCACTGCCAGGGCAGCTCCCAGCCCAGAGATGAGCTGTCCTTGTGGGCCACACAGAGACCACGTGCTGGGTGCTGTGCTTTGTGTCAGGAACTCTTTTGAGACTCCTCTTTGTACTTAATAAAATATCTCACGATCCAAGACTGGCCTGCAACCTCCATTTATGATGAGGCATGTTAAATGCATATCAAATGTATGCTGTCCCCTTACACAGGTCTGTTTGTTTTCTCCTGTGTTGTTATTCCTCTAATCTAAACCACAAAACACCTTTTCTGGAAAGTTTACTGTGGAGGAGCCTAATGACTCCTTGTCTGTTAAACTGCAGGGGAAATGGATTATTGAATTAGAAGTGAAAGGTGAACCAGGTAACAACAGCCTGTAGTCAGGGGAAAGCAATGCCACCCAAAATTAAAATTATTGTATCTGGGCTAGGTAACTTCCCTATGGTCTTTCACTGCTCACAGTAACATGTAGTGTTCATGCAAGGAGGAGCCAGAAGAGTTAATGATCGTGTAAAAGCGTGAGACATCAGAACCCTGACAGCCTAATTGCTGTGCTGGCAGCAAGGGCTGTTCCAGTGCTCTGGTGGGATTTCATCTCCTGGGCTTGCACAGAATTGCAGCGATGGCAGGACTCAGACACACCTTCCTGACACACCTGCTGGGGAGGATGTGTGTGGGTGGCTCCCAGGGAGCACAGACAGGCAAGGAGGAGCAACAGGCAAAGCACCTGTCAGACAGTCTCAACATTCCCTCCTGTGCAAGGGCACCAAGCCCACATTTAAAGGTGTTTGAGAAAAAGAAAAGAATAAACAGAAGTTGTTCTAATTTTATCCAATGCTTGTTTTTCAGTTTGTCAAGGTGGGTTTGATTTTTCCTTCCTTGAATAAAAGAATGAGGGACCCAAGATGTCTCTAATCAGAAAGCAAAGGGTGAAGTGTATTTCTGTGGAGAGATTGGTACTGACCAGGAACTGCTGCTTTGTCTGTGCATTTGAAATTGCAGTGGCCTTCCTCTTGCTCTGCTCAGGCTGCTGTGTTTGTTGACGCTGCTACATTTAATGAGGCTGCTGCTGAATAAAGAGTCAAATATTCTAAATATCAGCTCAGGTAATTTGTGGTGTAAAAACCTGGAATGTGGTGAATGCCATGATGAGATTCTTGTGAAGATAGGGAAGGATACAGCTGAGTTCTTCTCAGGTCATTTCTTTGGAAGTTCCACTCTGATTTTGCTTCTTGTGTTGTAAAAGTCTTTGCAGATTTGAGGAGCTAGAATTTTGGATGCTGTCTTCACACTGATTGGCACGACAAGCCCTGGTTGTTCTAGCAAGTTCACTCTAATGCTTGCTATGCTGGAAAAAGAACTTTATAAAGCTAAGAGTTTACAGGAATTCCCTGGAAGGCTGGAGGAGGAAATTATTGCACTGTGTTCTGCAGGAAAAATGAGAGCTCAAAGCTGAGCAATTCTCAAGCAATGGTGGCAGCTGGTGAAGCAGCCTCTGACCTGCTGGTATTTCCTAGTGCTTCATTGCATACTGGTTCACAGCCTTTAAAAAAGCCCCCGAAAAACATTGTAACAGGATTTATATATCGGATGAGTGAGTAACTCAATGCACTTTTTGGAAGCATAATGTCAACTTCGAGTTACTTCCATTTTTTAACTGTGGGGTAAACTGGCCTGTGCTTGACTGTCCTGTAAGAAAGCTGTGGTAGATCTCTCCATAAAAATGCAGAACTAAGGAAAAGTGTTCCAGAGACTGTCTAAGGAATGACCCGTGGGGCCCCAGGGAGCCTGAGCATGTGCTCTGACACAGCAGTTGCAAAAGGAGAGCTGAATCATCTCCCAGGATTTGGTTCCATCCCCTGAACAGGCACTGCTGCTGCTCAGTGCCTGCAGTCACTGTTAACATCAGCTGGAGATCTGCTCTTCAAATGCTTTATGTTCTTGGTCTGGGTTGTAAAATTATGGTGTGTCTTTCAACATGATGCCCTGTGTCACTGAGGAAAAAAGCCAGCCATAGCTGGATGCTGCAGGCCATTCCAGTGCAAGTCTCTCAGCCTCAAGAGCAAGGGAGAACAGAGCAGTGAGGGAAGGCTTTGAACAGCCCAGACCCTCATCCTCGCTTCCACTCAGCCCTGTCAGAAATTCATTGCAGCTTCTCCATGTCAGCTCAGTAATTGAAACCAGCAACAAAAATCCAACAGTTTCAGAGAAAAGAAATTAAAACTGAAGACTCTTATCATGATACAAACTAATACTTCTTAGAAGGAGCAGCATTCTGAGTTTGTACTGCTGCCAGCAAGAGGCCGAGGCCAGAGGAGTCAGGCTCTCCCATCTGCACACAGACATCACCAAAGCACCAGTGAATCCTTTGAGTTATTCTCTAAAATGTGGTAACTTTTTTGAACTTGTTACCAAGTGACCCAGACTAGCCAGAACGAAACATCCAAAAAAGCCAAGTCGTGTTAGAATAGAAATTAAAATGCTTAACCTTTTCAATGAAGAAAACTCCAAATTAGCTGAGACAGAATAGAAATAAAAGAGCTTATAAACAAGTTCCCCTGCCCAAGCCTGGGCAGCAGCTCCTCAGCTCTCTTCCCATCACCTCTGAGCCTGGTGCTTGCTCAATCGTCCCTCTCAGGGGTCCCACTGCTGGAGCCGTGGGCTCGCAGCTCCTCGCTGGGCCTGTCTCTCTCTGTCTGTCTGTCATGTTCTTTCTTCTGCCCTGCAAGCTTCTGGCCCAAGCAGTCTCAATTGCTCCTCAAGGGGAGAAGCAATTTCTCACTCCCTCCACAGGATTTCTTCAGACCCAGCCACTTGTTTTTTAAAGGCAAACAACACACAGACCAGCGACAAATCAAACAGATACTGGCTGTCACAGAAATCCATAGCAAAATGAATAAAAATTAGATTTAAATGAACTCTCTGAAGTCCCACTGGGTGTTTATGGCAGAAGCAGGATTAAAGCCAGTACCCTTTGTCTGGTTTGTGGGTATGTTTCCTCTCTGAATAATGCCATGCTCTCGCCCGGAGTGCTTGCGAGCGAGAAGATCCTTTGTGAATTCTGTTTGCGTTGGGAAGTCTGCAGGAATTATGCACAAGCTGTTCTGGGACACTCTGCAATGTCCACTCGTGTCGAGAGGACACCTCAGCCCTAATGGTCTGGCCATGGTTCTCCCAGGATGAGAACACCCACGGCACAGACACCTTGCTTTGGCGAGAGTGGCAAACCTCACGTGTGCTGGGTGTGCCAGGGAAGGGAAAGGGAAGCCGTGCGTGCTGTTTGGGATAAATCCTGGTTTGTCTGGGATGGACCGCCCAGGCTCGTTCCCCGCGGGGCGGAGCAGCAAAGCCTCGGGGCTGAGCCCGCCGTGCCCTGAGAGCGAGCCCAGCTGGCCCGGCAGGAGCTGCCCTCAGGGGCTCCATCACTGCTCAGAACGGAGCAAACCCATCTGCCCCAGCACCAGAACCCGGGAGAGGGGCCGGAGAGGCCAGAGGCCCGTGCAGCTGCCGGGGGAGGGCAGGCAGAGTGCCCGGGGCCAGGTCCCAGTGCAGGGAGCTGCCACATCTCACCGCTCCTCCAGCACCAGCGCTCCCGGGACAGAGGGAAGCAAGGAAACCCAAGGAGCCTGAGATCGCACGGGCTGGGATACTGCAGTTAACTCAGCCTGGCATCTGGCCCAGATTTCAAAGCCCTGGTGGAAAAGTGCTCCAGCTCCTAAGCAGACTGTCAAAATGATGGAACTATTGAGGTGTTCCAGTCCTGTTCCAGTTCAGGCATCCCTTCCTGCAGGATGGGCAAGAGCAATCTGATGAGGTGTGGCACAGAGCAGCCCCACTCTCAGCTGGGTACAGCAGTGTGCAGGGCTTAGCAGACTGCGGAAGCAGCTCTCGAGTCCAGTTTTTAGAACAAACTGTACTGAGCAGTCAGGTTCTGAACCAGGTGTGCCAGGCTATCAGACCCTTGCTAAGGCAAGCAAATAATTAAATATACAGTTTATAATGTCCCTTTCCTCTTCTAGTTTTTATCATTCAAAAAGAAAACCAAGCAAAGAAGAAAAGGAGTCTTTATGCTGTGTGCAAACTCTTGCCATGAGACTATAAGCAATATATGAGCAGCCTGCACCTCACCACTTCTCTTTTACTATTCCTTTCACTGGCCCAGTAGGAACAGAAATCCAACTGGATCAGTGGGAACAACTGTATGTTTCCAATTCCATTGCCATTTCTGATTCAGGACACTTTTCCTTTGGCTCAGCACATTACCTAGTGCATTTAAATCTATATTTAGTTTCTTACAAAGGAGCAGCCCAGTTACACAAACCCCATCTGTAGTAGAAGTTTTGACAGGCACGCTGTAAACCAGTGATTAGCAAGGTTTTTTTAGTCCCCACAAGCCAAGATGAGTTACCCCCCTGTGATTCTCCTGGTGAAACTGCTGGACACCATGGCATCCTGTGATGCCAAGTGACCAAAAATTACAGGAACTGTAATTCATCAGCAAGGTGGGGACAGCTTTCAGGGAGATACCACAACATCCTGTCACTTTGGAAATTCTAGCTGCATAGCTGGGAAGCTACAACTTGCTTAACTTCTGGTTTTAATTCTGGCTCCCAGATGTGCGGTTCCAGCTGTAGAGGGCTAGCACGCAAATCTGCAGTGCCACAGGGGCTCAGGAAACTGAGCCTGTGGCCTTGCACCTCAGAAACACTGAACACCTTCCACTCCCAGTGAAGTGACTTTCTTTCTGAATGCAAATGAGAAAAAGGATTTTATTTTAGAAGCACATGCAACATAATTTTTACTTCTCTACTCTGTCAGTAGAAAATACAAAATGGGAAAAAATGCACTGTAATTTTTCAATGAGCTGAAATAAAAACCAACCCCACCAGCACGAGGGTGAACGGGTGTTTTTATGTGGCAGGTCATGGTTATCCCATGCATGAGTTTTGCCAACAAATCTAATCCAAATGGATTAAGGACAGCCAAGTTGCTAAAATAAGACTCATAATAATAAAAACCAGCCCAAATGAATCATGGCCTGCATGGGTAGAGTGATGAATCACGTTCCATGACAGAAGGAGTCCCTAAAAGTTTTGAGACTACGTATCTTAATAAAAAATAATTTCACAGTGGAAATATTGGACATGAAAATGACAGCTATGATGCAAAGCTCTCTGGATACTCTGTGTTTAGTAAACAACCTCAGAAAATATTATTCAAGCATAGGAAATTCCCTCTGGGCCAGTCCCGTGGTGTTTTTGATAACACAGAAAGGAGGTGCTTTTTAGGAGAAGCTGTGAGCCTGGCCCCTTTCTGAAGTCCATTTCCCTGGTTTTGCCATGGCACCCAGAGCTGTTACACTCTGTGAGGGTGGAGAGTGCATCCCTGAGGGTTCATCCACCCCAGGCAGTGGGCAGCCAAAGATGTGCAAAGAGCTTGGTGCTGCCTGGAGCAACAGGACCTTGAAACTGCCCCGTTTGTGTTTTCTGCTGTGCTTTGCATGGGGATTTATTGACTGTAAATGGTGCCAGAGCCTCCTGGAGAATGCTTGGCTAGGAATGTTTGGGAATTCTCTGGTTCTGGTTGATGGGATCATCAAAGTTCAGCTCTGTGGTCACTGACCCAGAGCCAGGTTACCCCCAGTGCAGCACAGCTGTGGAATGCAAGGAGTTAAGGCAGTTAAAGCCAAAGCCCACCTTACAGTGCGGAGATTCTGCCTGTGGAAGCACCTGCTCCTCCTTTTCCTAGGGAGGTATAATTGGACTTTGTTTATGGAGAATAAAGGGATTCATTGTGAAGATTGATAGGTCCTAATTGGGAAAAATCTGGCAAAGATGATTTGTCAGTTTTATGGAATAAAGCTGCTTGTCATGCTTTTACCTCCAGGAACTGGAGGAAGGCCAGAGGAGATTGTTCTCCTCTAACTTTTCATGAAGAGTGTCTTTTCATAGCACACAAAAAAAAGTCTGAGAAGAAAAGAAAGAAAAAAACCAACAAAGAAACTCCCCAAAACAACATAATTTCAACACCCAGGATCAGGAAACAGGAGTGGCTGCAGAGCCAGGCTGTGCCTTGAAGTTACACAGTTGTTCATGGGCTACAAAGCCATTGGGCCTCCAGAAAAATGAGAACGATGCCATGGTAGGAATGCTCTTCATTAAATACAATGCCTTGTTCTGATGTCCACTTACTCAAACCAGGACACAGCAATTCCAAAGGGAATTGAAAAGACAAAAACAATCCAGTAGCTGGTAAACAAATTTTGGAAGCTAAATTCATCTCAAAGGAAGGATTTTAGAAATTACTTGACCACCCTGAGTAGATCTTTGCAATGAAGTCCTGTGATAGTTGGGGCACTTCAGTTTCACAAAGACAGGACAAGATTCCATGCTAGAGGCAAAAGTAAAAAATATAATGTCTCTTTAAAATAAATAATATACAACTTTCCAGCAGTGAAGGTGATTCAACATTGCAGTTGTTTATCAGGGACAGCAGTGGCTTCACCAGGTTTTGAACAATCACAATGGAATTAGATCCATTTCAAGAACATGTGTGTTAGTTTAGCTCTAAAAAGAATGACAGCCTCTGTATTCAGGTCAAATTAAAGGACCATAGTATTCCCTTTCACATCTGTCAGCATTTGGATCTATAAATCTTCTTCAGAGAAACTTCTGTTGGGCTGAGGGTCTGGGAGGGCTGGGACATTCAGGATGTCACTGTTCTGTTCCCCTCACTTCCCTTCTAATGTGCTAAGAGCAGGTGACTTTTCGGATTGTGTCACAGGGCTCTGCTTTCCCAGAAGCAAAACTGGGAATTTAGCTGCCTCCCCAGGGCTGCCTGCCTGCTGAGCTTTGGTGTTCCTGTGGTCAGAAACGCTCTTCCAACATTCTTCCCTCTCCAGTAACTCCTGCCCATGGAATTGGGAATAACCAGAAACAGCTCCTTGTTCGTCACATTTCTGCTGCCAGGTGAAAGGGCTCCCTGCAGGGGATGATGCCCAGGGAGGTCCTGAGCTCCAGCTGGTCCTGGTGTCTGTGCCACACGACAAACACGGGGCAGAGAGCGTCCTTGTCTCCAGAGCAAGAAACAGGACAAAGAACAGGGCACAGAAAAACCTCCCGGGCATTCCTCTGTCACAGGCACGAGAAGATCGTAGGTCCAGAGCAAAGGAAAAGCCGGGAAAAGAAGGAGTGGAAACGGGAGACAAGGAAAGGACAGGAGAGGGCAGTGGTGGCATTTTCCCCGGGAGGAGCTTATCCTGCAGTCACGTTGTAGTCAAACGGTACAAACTGGCAAGTTAAAAACCTGATCGTGATTGCAGCCTCGGTGAGAGGCGACTCTGAAGAATTAACCATGATAAAAACTATGGGTAGAGAGGTTTGCTAAGTATCTACCTCCTACTGTCCCAACCAATTCCATGTTTTGTACTTGCTAAGCAAACCATCTGCACTTCTGAAATTAAAGATGATTAATAATAGTACTTGCTAACAACCTGGGCTATCCTGGGAGTAGCAGAGCTGATCCTGGAGCAAGGGCAGGGCAGTGGGGCAGGGTCTGGCCTGCTGGTTGTGGTCAGCTTGGCTGCATGCCAGAAACTGAGGTTTGCAGTTCTGAATAAACATTTTAAGAGATCAATCAACCCACCTTGTGTAGATCATATGTGCTATTCTTTGTAAATAGTGAAACGTGGAAATGAAAAAGTGACTGTGCTGTACTGGGAAATGTATTTTTGTATCTTTGAGCACGAGTGGGAATGGAGAGAGAAGGGCAGAACCTGGTACCACAGAGGTTTCCTGGGACACCCTGCCCCGACCATCGGGGTGGGCTTTGCCACTCAGGTGCTGGCTGCCAGGAGCTGAGTCTGTGTCCAGTGGTGGAGAATCACAGAAGCAAATCCTGTGTAGCTTGGAGCTGCTGTGGGCGTGCCAGGGAGGCTCAGAGGAGCAGGGCTGTGCTGGTGCTGGGCAAACACTGCATGGCAAAAAGTCCCTGTCCCCAGAGGTTACAGTTCAAAGCAGGAAGAGCAAACAGTGATAGAACAAACACATGCCAGCCTTCCAAACAAGGTGACACAATTTAGATCCTAAAAATGGTAAATGATTTTTGCTCTTATCCATAAAATATCGTAAGGACAAAGAGCTGGCTCGTCCCAGCAGAGGGAGACTGGAGAGGGGAAACTGAGGGAGTGAAGAACACCCAGCCAATCGTTGATGACTAACACAGTTTAAAACAACAGGCTGCTTTTTAAACTTAGAAGGTGACCTGCTGAGTGGTTATTGGCTGCTCACTCCTGGTCTTGATAAGAGCTCCCACAGGACATTCAGTTCTCTCCAGCTTCTCCCGCAGGGTTTATCTGTGAACATCAGCACAGAGCAAAGGCAAGGAGGCCAGGCAGGTTTGTTCCATCTCTGCTCTCACTAACCCTGCTGTGCTGGGCTGGCTGCTCTGGATCACACTGATAGCCCTGACCTGAGTGGCCTTTTGCAGCATCTTCCTTGGACTTGGGGATCTTCAGAGGTGCCTCCCAAGCCCAGCCATGGTCACTCCACGGTCCTCTGATGGGGCTCCATGTTGATAATTATCACAGACCACCAATGATTGATCCTAAGAGCAAGATTCAAATGAAACTAATTTTTACCAGGCTGGGAAAGCCAGAGATCAGGGTGAACATGACAGTGGACATTCCAAGGGTTTGGCTGAGGCGTTGCTGAGGCCATGCAGGACTGTGCATTCCTTGGCAGTCAGGGATGGGAAAGGCCCATTCTGGCACATCTGCCTTGTCAGAGACCCTTCCCACTCAGTGTGATTTGAGCTGGCCCTCCGTGGGCAAAGCAGTTGGACTAGATGGCCTCCTCAACTCTTTTCCAGCCTAAACTCTCCTATAATTCCACAGTTCAGATTTTGATCCTGTGTTCAATGTCGTGGTTGTGTTTAATATCAGTTATTTACCACTAGTGCCATTTGTATGCATCTTTAGGCCCCGTAGAGATAATTTAACCTGTACCAATGGTGTCACTTTTCTGGAATTCAAAGGTCCCCAGGATGTTTTCAAAGCACGTGAGGGAGCCTTTTCACACTGTTGAGGATCAACTCCTTCTGGCTTGTGCTTACTCAGAGCATTTGCTTATTATATATATACCTACTAATAAAGACTTTGGAGGGTGGGCAGTGTATTCCACTCGAGAAGTGGAATAAGCAGAAAGATGGAAGATGGAGCTGTTTTAGCTGGGTCAGAATGTGTGGAAGCAGAATGATGAGGAACAGGCAAGAAGTCAGTGGCTGAGAGGCTTGGGAGGAGGGATAGAAACCAAACTGGCCGAGTGTTCATGTCTCAGCCCCTGGACTGCAACACAACCTCTCCCCTTCCTCTTTGGTCTCAGAAATCAAAACGTTCCTGCAAGTGAAATGAAAGGGAGATGCTTGTGTGCTATGCAAAAACAGCTAAAAAAACCAAGGGAAACTTTCAGAAAGATGGGACTACAAAGGACTGCTCAGGGTGCTGACTCAGGGCCCTGCTCAGAAACACCAAGCTGTACAATTGGCTTTGTTGCCTTAACAGTTTTATTCTTAAGCCAGAGTTTGGGCTCTGCTGCTCCCATGTTTGACAGCTCTAGAATCTAGAACTGTTGAATTGGTTGGGAACCTTCTAATTTTCATTCAGCCTTACTTTATTACTAGTCAGTTCATGCCTATTTACTCTTACTCCAGTGGTAGTATTTAGCTTAGTCTGTTCTTTTCCTTCCTTTCCTATTTCCCTTGATGCATTAATAGCCATAAATCATATTCTTTTTCAGCTTCATTTTGCTAAGTTTACTGACCTTCTTTCTTGTATCATTCTCTTGCTCAAGGAAAATTCATCTTTACTATTTCTGAAGACTTGAGGGACTGGAATTACACTTCCCTTTGCACTGCTTGAGCTTGTGGTAAATAATACATCTGTGTTGTAATGTGGGGAGAAAGGAAATGTTCTGCAGAGTGAGGCCTGCTCTTAGCAAACAGGCCCATGGCCAGGGATTGACAGGCTGGGGTGGGAAGCTGAGGGTCTCTGGCTGTGCTGCAGCTGCACCCTGAGCTGCAGCCTGGTGGTTTATGGCAGGTGAGGAATGGGGCCAGAATGGCTCTGTGTGCTCAGCTCCCACAAAAACTGTCCTGTGACCCACTGCTGGGGCTGAGCCCATTTTGGGAGTGGGGATCTGACCATGGGCACTGACCATGGGCCAGGGAGGGCTGGCTGCAGCACCAGCATTTCTGGATTCTGCTACTTTATTGTTTCTCTTGAAGTTGAACTTTCCCTGCCAGAAGAGAAATACTAATTCTCATATTAATGGAGAAAAAATTGAATGGATGAACCATAAAAGCTCAGAACTTCTAAAGGAAGTGAGAAGAGCCCAGGCTGTGCCCTGTGAAAGCCACAGCTGGGGGAGGCAGCGTGAGCTGTGCAGGGTCGGGCAGGGGAGCCTTTGGGGTGTCCCACGAGCAAGGGAAGCAGTCCAGCCTCTGAGGCTCCTTGCCTGGGAAGCACTGCCCCACTCTTCTTGTCAGATAAGTTACTCAGAGTGTCCTCTGTGGCAGCAGCAGCAGCTCTTTGTGCTGAGCAGGCTGGAAATGCAGTTTAGCCCTTAATGGAGTTACTCACAGTTTCGTGTTTTGGACAAGTCTATACTGCTGAAAAATGTAATCACTGCACTTTAACTTGCTCTGATTTTGGGTGTATTTGTCTTTTCACTACCAATTTTCAAAACCACTCAAGCTTTCTGCTGTCACCTCAGTCCATGAGATTTGTTCTGGTGTGTCTGTATTAAATTTTTCATTGTCTGTCAGTACCCAGAGAGAAGAGTGAGGGAACCTGCCCGTGCAGCTTAAATACAATTTGATAAGGAGTGATTAATAAATCAGATATTTGATTTTTTTTGCTCTGGCCTGAGTTCAGCTCTTGTTCCCTCCCAACAGCGGGAGGGCTTGTTCAGCCAAAAATTCCATGCCTAGATTTTTACTTTCGGGAAGTTTAGGCATTTGAGATCCAAAATTAGGTTTTCAGTTTGTGCCAGGAAGGAATCAGCCACTAGATTAAGAGTTTGGATGCTTTCCCTCACAAAAATTTCTGGGAGTTGTATGTCAGATCCAGGATTTCAGATCTATTCCCAGAGTAAGTTCAGCACTAAAGCTATGCCTCATCTTCTCATTGCAGAGGTAGGAAGGAAAAAATGAAAAATTAGCTTGAAGGAAAGTGGAGGGGGGGAAAGAATAAAAAAAGAAGTAGGAAAGGAAAAGGGATAAAGGTGGGAAGTCACATGGGTGATCAGGGAATGAAGCTCAAGGGCACAGGGATGCGGTTGAAAGATCAGAAAATAAATGTTGCTTTGTATAAAAGGTTCTCCTCTCCGTGTTCCAATGGCTCTCCCAGACAAGGGTCAAGGGGTCATTTTTAAGTTGGCCATTGATTCATACAAGATGCCTGGTTATGAAATATGGGAATCTTTCACCAGAGGGAAAAACTTCCCCGTGAGCGACTGCCTGGAAACCCACAGCAGGGAAGGGTTAATGGTTGCTCAGTTTACAGCTGGGAATTGCTGGTATCCAGGAAACAAGGCAGAATGCACAAACCATGAGACCAGCTGGAGCCTGCTGGAATGCCATTCATTTTGGCAGAGGTGTCTGTGGTCTCCAATTCTGACATCACTGCATTTGCGTCACACAGGAATGCCTCAACCACTTCTCCCTTTCTATTTTTTCTTGTCTCCCTCTTATTTCTGTGGCTGACTCAGATTTGCAGAGCCATGAGAAGGGGCAGATCACAAACCCCCCACACCTCCTGCCCCCGAAGTAGGGAGTAGGATGCAGATTTTGGGGTGCAGGAGAAGTCGTGGCTCGGGGAGTGTGGGGTGGGTGGGGATCCCTCGTGCTCCCTGCCCTGCACAGCACAGGGCTGTGACAGAGCCCAGAGGGGAAATGTTCCTGGGCTCCAGGAGCAAGTCCAAGAGCTGGAACCCCCTCTGCTCCAGCTCCCCCAGCTCCCCCAGCTCCCCCAGCTCCTTGCTGCATCTTTCCTGCTCATGCAGCAAATCCTCCTGGAAACACCAGCATGCCCTGGTTCTGCTCTGTAAGGAGTTCTGAGACACAGATCACTTGGAGCACAAATAAGAAATCTTAGCCATTAAATCTTGGCTGTTAAAGACAGACTGTCCTGCTCCTGCCTAGTCAACTCTGTGGGCTTTGTTTTGCCGAGCTACAATCGGTGGGCAGGGAAATGAAGGAAAATCAAAAAGTGCTCTTGGAAAATCTGGAAGAAAATAGACTGTTAAAAGATTGATCTAGATCTCTGATCTAGAAAATATTGTCTAGAAAAATTAATGCAGAATACCAATGTGGAAGCTTTTTACTATTTAATCTCCCTTTCTCAGAGTGTGCTCTAATTAATTTAAATAGTTTCTTCTTTTCCTCTACGTGTTTACACAAATATTTGTCTTGCTATAAACAGATGTGCACTCACACCCTCGGCCAGGTTTTCAGACCCCGGAGGAATGGCTCTATTCAGAGATTCCTGGTTGGGTGTATGCAGTGATGAACCT
Organism: Notiomystis cincta; assembly: GCA_013398075.1. Classification (NCBI taxonomy): domain Eukaryota; kingdom Metazoa; phylum Chordata; class Aves; order Passeriformes; family Notiomystidae; genus Notiomystis; species Notiomystis cincta. The sequence continues at coordinate 82,180 of VZRX01016564.1, read as the reverse complement.
GCCATTCACACTGGAGGCCTGCCAGGGGCAGGGTCTGCACGATGGAATTCGGGACTCCCCATGCCTCTGACTGAGAATGCCCATCCCACTCCTTTTCCAGGTGTGAGGAACATGGGCTGGGCCAGCGTGAGGTGCTGCTCAGGTGCAGCCTGTCCTGTCATGGCCCGTGAGGGCTGAGCCATCCCTTCTGTGTGCACAGGGGAGAAGAGAAAGGCAGCCCTGCTCCTCCTCCTGCTCCTCCTCCTGCTCCTGCTCCTCCTTCAGCCCTGCATCCCACTGCTGCTGCACACGTTTGGAGGCATTGGAACAATCCAGGCTAATCTGTGTTTTGCTTCCAGAGGGCTGTTACTGATCCCAGTGAGAGATTGTAAGGGTGGAAAGGAGAGCAGGATGGAACATGCAAGCACCAGCCCTGCCAGGCTGAGGAGCACAGCCAGTGTGAGTCCCTGGCACACAAGGTTTCACAGCAGCCTCCAGAGCTCTTACGAAACGGGCTCTGGAAGTCCTTGGCACGTGTATTTTGCTGGGTTCCTTGGCATTCTTAAATTTAGGTGTGCCATCAATCATTTATAAACTGCAATTCCTGAAATAGGGTCCTAACACAAAAAGATTCAGATTTTCAGGAATTCTGAGCTTTAGCAGTTGCCAGCAGCTTTCCTGGGATCTGCCAAATGTTTACCTCTTTAGGTACAACTCATCTGGGAACTTCAACTTCCATTCTCAGAATAAGCAATGCATTTATATGCATTTGTATGCACCTCTTCTTTCTGATAAAGTGTTTGTTCACTGCCCTTGGGGATTGGGCTCAGAAGTTCAGGGTTTAGCTTGGTACGAGGTTTCAGCTTTTCAGAGCGCTTTGGTGATCTGGACTGGGGGACACTTCAGATCTCGTGCTGTGGGATCTGGGGCAGTGGACCTACTCCTCCTTCCTTTCTGGTGCATTTTTGTCACTGGCACAGGTGAGGCAGGACAAAGGCAAGAGAGGTAGATAACCCCTCCACGGAGAACGCAGTGCTTTGGGTTCGTGTCTGTCACACACTCCCCATCCCTAACTGGGGCTCCAGGCAACGCAAATAAACACAGCAGTTCCCAGCGCTCTGCTGGGCTGGCATCCACACTCGCAGATGTCACAGCTGCTGCAGCCTCCGCTGCACAGGAGACTCCCCCACGGCGAGGACGGGTCTGAGCCCCGTGCTGGAGCTGCGCTGGACCTGCGGAGCCGAGTCTGGCTCTGCCCGCAGCGCAGGCTGGGCGCTCCCGTGCCTCTGCTTCAGGCACCCGGAGCACACACCTGGCACCAGCTAACTCCGCTCAAAATAGGATTTTTCACATTAGAACCGAGCAGGAATATGCCTCCGACCCTCCTGGGTGTGATGTGAGGGAAGCCACAGCCCCTGGGCAGTGTCAGAGCGGCAGGGCTGGAGCCCCCCCGCCCTCCGTGCCACGGGCTGCGTGTGTCACTCGCTGCTGGCAGCAGCTGCTGGTGCCACTTCTGCACAGCCTTGATGTTCATCTGTTCCAGGCATGATCCTCCCTCGTTTACCACCCGTTTGCATAATCCAGTCACCCATCTTGGGTTGTTCAAGCCGGGGTCATCAGCGCTGGAGTCACAGGGAGACTCTCTGCTCGCCAGCCTCATCCTCCTTATCTCCCCATTTCTGTTCTTACAGATCCTCTCTTCGTGATAAGCAACACTTCAGTCTCAAAGCTGTATTCTGAAAGGTAGCTTGAATTTTAATCAGTCTCTTGCAGATGCTGTCCAGCCTGTCTGGCTGTTTTTGTGCACAGCCCCCTGAGTGGGAGATCTGGCAGTCAAGGAACTCTCTGCCTATCCTCCAGTAAGGATGACAATTTATAGTTACATTTGTAGCACAGCAGAAGAAGTTTTGTACCAAGTTGGATGTAGTAATGACATTTTTAGATTAATTCAGTACCCACTAAAGTCAATGGCAGAAGAGTTGTGTTGATCTCTGTTTATTTTGGAATATAACTATGTATTTTGAATATAAAGCTGAGGTTTGGCCTTGCACCTAGTACTTGTAACAGCAATGTATGAACTGACATAGCAAACCAATCAAAAGAGCTAAACATTCAAAATGAGGTATAAAAGAAGCCATACATATAAAATGAGCCTGATTTTGGATCAAGTCTGGGTGCAGGTGCCATTTGAAAACTGAACATGTTGTGTCACCTTCTTTGTTTTCCATGTCAGTATTCATATTGCATCTTTCCCTTTTCTTGTCATCACTGTCCATATTTCATTTATGGTTAGAAGAGGAACTAAGGTCTGAAAGGCCATCAGAAGATAAAAACCAGCACACTGAAGTAACCTGCCTGAAGCCATGTGGCAGGTCAATGGTTGCTTTTAAATGAGGTAAATAAATGTTGTATTAAAACATCAAAATAATGGAAAAGATTGTTCAGAGCCTGGGCTGCACTGGAGAGCTGGGTGCAGGAGCTGCTGGTGGTTCTTGTGTGCCTGGAGCTGCCAAGTTAGTCCTGAGGGATGTTTTGCAGTCAGCTGAGGGCTGAGGGCTCTGGCCCTCCACAGCTTCCTGCCTCCCTCCCCAGGAGAATCAGTGTCTGTCACATCTGTAAAGTCACACTACATTTTGATTATTCTCTGCATTTTTCTTTAATTATGTCTCCTTTTTGCTTCTTAAGAGACTCTTAAAATTTTCAAATATAATAAGAAATAATAATAACCAATTAAAAAGCTGTGGGTATTAAGTGGGAAATAACAGACTGAAACAAAAGTCAAGGATTATCCTGGGAAATGACGTTTATGGATGCTGGACCACTCTGTGAGGCAATCTGAGGTTTTGGCTGGGCTTAAAAATGTGGCAGCACAGCTTTGCAAGGAAAGGCTTTGACAGAAATCCCCCAAGTGTGTTTTCTGCAAGGTTGGGTGTGGAGGTGAGGCAGCTCTCTGTGTGTCCCCAGGCCCCCAGAGCCCTGCTGGCCCTGTCCCTCGTGCTGTGCCAAGGCTGCAGCGTTCCCTGGGGACCCAGGCTGGTCCTGGCAGCAGCCAGGGTGCAGACATGGTTATACAAGCAAAAAAAAAAAAAAAAAATTCCCCTGTATACTGCAGTTCCCTTGTAAAGTTAATGCAAACCAGATGGGTGGAAACATTTTTTCAGTTGTAACTCCACCGGGACAACCAAATATTATTTATGGTGAGCACTGGAGGGAAGGGTGAAGAGGTTTGGGGTGAAAAGCTTTGTCAGGCACAGCCCAGCTGTGCTGAGCGGGTCCAGAAGGTTTTGGGACACAGGAGCTCCCCAGAGGTGTTGGTGATCAAGGTGTCACAGCAGACAACAGCCTGGCCAGGGAGCTGCCCTGACAGGATGTGTGTGCAGAGAGCACAGGAATTTGGGAAGGGTATAGGAATGTATAAAATCATTTCAGCTGACACTTGCTTTGAAAAGACAGCCAACAGGGAGGAACTTGCAAGGTCCAAATGTTGCATTGTTTGGTCTTTCTCCTCTTTTATGGTTGAATGATGGCGTTTAAAGACATCTTATTCAAACATAAAAAGTTTTATCTTCCAAAGTGGCCAAAAAAGATTACACCTTTTCTACTAAAAACCCTGCCCTGAAGATCAGCATGTGAAAGCATTAGCTACTAAAAGTAAGTCTGGTTAATTTAACCTCCATTATGGCTTGAGCAGGTCTCAGTAATGAAGACACTTTTAATTTTAGCTGGACCTTAGGCTTTAACATAAACTGTGTGGCATCTCTTGAAGTCTGCACTCAGTGATTCAGGAGTTACATTCTGATAACACCATTAGACAAAACAAAGTCAAGAGGGAAGAAAACTCGTTATCAGTTATGCAAACATGAACACTTCTGTGGAAGTGTGGGACCAAGGATTTATCCCTATAAATCCCTGTGACCATCAAATGTCAGGAGAAGTTCAGGATAATGAGCAGACCACCAGCCTAGATTGGTGTCATTGCTTCAGTTTGGAATCCTCACCTGGGAAAGGATGGGGCACAATCTCAGCAAGGATTTCTAGACCTGATCTTTCTTGTGCAGCCTCTCATGTGAATCAGGCTTTCAGCATCAGGATCAAGGCCCTCATCCAAAGGCTGCTCAAGTCAATGGAAAAACTCTCATTGTCTTTAGTGAGCTTTGGACCAGGCCCCGAAAGTTGAGTCACACTTTGAATGGAACATTGTTTGAAGCAAAACAGGCTCCAGGCTTCATTCACGTAGAGGTTTTAACTGTTAAGTGAAATTCCCAAACACTTCCTGTGCCCTCCTGCCTGCTCCCTGCTGTCACTTCTCCCAGGGGGACACAAGCCCAGGGAGAGCATCATGAGCCCAGTGCCTGATCAAGTGTCTTCAGCCTCTTCTCTACCTTTTCTCTGTGAAGTGATGGCCATGTGACCGAAGTGCAGGTGTCCCACTTCCCCCCAAGAATGTGGGGAAAATATCTTTAGTTCTTTTAATTTCAGCCTTAATATTACCATTGTTATGGACCAGTGAGTATTGTTTGATCAAATTTTATTTTCAATTCCCACATACATTTCTGTGACTCCAAGTATTTTTAGGGAGATTGTTGCTTCTGGATGGAGAGGGGCTGGAGCATTTGGCCAGAACTCTGACAAGCAGAGGTGGCAGACCAGCTCTTCTCTTCAGCAGGGTTTCAGCACAGAAAAATAGTGGTTATGCCTCATACTTGTTGCTTTAGTGCTTGTTTCACATCAGCTGGGCAAGGACACCGGGCGGAACGATGTGTTTATTTTTACATGTGACATTTAAGAAGCAAAATAAAGCGTGAAGATTTTCTCCAGACATGTTTATAATAGAGATCTAGAAATATGGGGGATGTTTTGTTGACCTTAGGTACAGGTACTTCACGTTTATTAATTTACTATAATCACTGTGCAAGTGACATATCTCCACTGAAACTGTGTGGGAAGGAGCAGGGAGCCTCTAGCCCAGCTGTGACACAGCATGGTCTAACCCCCCAGCCCAGGGCAGGACATGCTCATGTGCATCCTGTGCACAGCAAACTGGCAGCAAAGCCCCCAAACCTCTGCAGGAGGGGGCACCTCTGCAGCTGCAGCCTCTGCACAAAGACTTGGAAAAGCAGTTTTTGGTCTGATTGCACTTAGTTCAAGTTCTTACAAGGTTTTCTTCTCTCCACTGGGTTAAAAAGTTCACCTTCCCAAATTGTCCTTGAAGAACATGCAGGTATCATCCCAAAATAATTAACAGCCCAGTAGGTAGGACAATGAGTGGGGATGTGGGGGATTCTGGAGTCAAAGCCAGGTATTTCTCACCAGAGCAGTGTCTGCTTCAGGGCTCTCCTGTTGTGATTTTCTATTTTGATGGAAACTTCAGCAGATGACTGGACCTAAACAAAGAGATCATTTTGAGTGCCCAGTGGCCAGAGTACTTCTGTGGGATATGGGAGACAAGTTCAATGCCTATTTAATATTTCTAGAAAACAGGACAGCTCCAATGCCACATTCCCATTAAACATTTTGGGTTCAACGTAGTGCAATTTCCCTTTAAGAAAACCTGCAGAGAACCTGCTCACCAGAAATTCCCAAGTAGCTTTTCCTCTGGAACTACCTAGGGGCTGTAGGTGACATACAAGGAGATTTGGCCCGCGGTAATTTTAAGTCCACGGGTTTTTCCTAAGGGTGATTCATTTTACAAAAACACACAACAAATAAACAAACACATCACTGGAGTTAAGAAGCAGCATGTGCTATGGATTAGGGAAAAGAGCACCCCTCGAAAGCCCAGCTGTCACGTTCAGGATAAAGATAATGTCGGGTTTTTCCATTCCATTGTCTTCTTTTCTCTCTACTCTTTTCTCACTGTCTCTCCCTCCATTCAGTCCTCACTCTCTGTGTCATTTGTTTGTTTCCCTTCTAGGCTGTGTCTAGACCAGGCTGTGGGATGTCTTGACCAACACCAGTAGAGCAGACAAGACAGTGAGCCTTGGCCTTGTTTTAAATGGACTTAGATACACTAAAATATTAAACTAAATATTATCTTCTTGTCTAGATGAGCCTCTGAAATGAATGTTGGTTCTTTCTAGAGCAGGGTCAATACCACTGCCATCACCATCCCTTCTGAACACCCGCCAGCCCTGCACAGGGGAGCACTGATCAGCCTGGCATGTCCAGTTCATCCTCTTGATCTCTCCCTAGAGGGAGAGCTGGGTTCGTATGAATATTTTCCTTTCTGCAGCCTCATTTTTGTTGAAAATTACATTCCTGCACTGTGCTTGACTTGAGAAGGTGGGTCAAAGCACAGCTGATGCTTGGAGTAGGACCTCAGGAGCTTGAGAGTCTATTGCATCTCTGGGCCATCTCTGTTTCCTGAACAAATGAACTTTAACTGAAGTGAGCACGTAGGGCTCCAGTGTTTGCCAATTTGTGTTGTAAATACTGTGGAGGGAGACAGGGAGAAGTAAGCAAAAGCAGCTTAGGATACAAATAGGAAGGGAAAAAAAAATCATAATTTGATTTAATGAATTAGTTCCCACCTAAGCTGAGATTTCAATTTTCTCTCGTCCATCTCCCTCCTCGCCCAACTTTCTACAGCAAATTTGAGCCTCTCCAGTGAAATTACAGTGATTGTCAGCTCAAGGAACTTGATCAAAATTAAACCCATTTCCCCAATAGGTCCACACAGGTTTTTTCTTTCATTTGTAGGAAATGCACATATGTAACTAAATCCAAATTTGGCAAAGATAAGACTTTTGAATCAATTCACAATGAGTCTCATTCATTCCACTGTCGCTGAAGCACAGCCTCTCACCCTAGAATGTGATTAGCTTCTCCCTATAGCAATATCCCTGTCCTTTCTTTTTCTTTCAAGCATGTAATTGGTGAGAATGTACCTGGAATGTATCTTGCTGCAGCAGACACAACAGTTCTGCTCTTTGGAAAGTGACACTCAGAATTTCTTAGCTACACTCCAGTTGTCATGAGAAGAGATGATGAATTAGCCATGAGCTGGAGCAGGACAGGGGGCTGGGGCTGGGAACAGGCAGGGAAATGGCTAAACAGATTCAAGGAACAGGAAAGCAGGCCAAGAGCTGGAGGAGAACTGCTGGAGAGATCTCTGGTTTGAGGGCCAAAGATTTCCAGGCAGAAGCCAGAAGGGCTTTATAAACGTAAATGAGTGGGTGGACAGAATAGATCAGCCATGTGTTCAGAGGTCTTGCGATTCACTGACCCTCTTTAGCTCCAGATGCTGCTTTTAATGCACAGCTGGCTGGTGGAGGAGTATTTCTGTGTAAACAGACTGGAGAAGGATCTAAAATCCAGGCTGGAGCCCAGAGCCGTTTGCCCAGTACTGTACTTGTCCTGGCTGGAGGCTGGGATCTTCTCGCTCGTGTCCCGCACGTTGTACTGTACTGGGATGAATCACTTCCTGCCCCTGCCCTTTCTGCTGTGCTGCATCACGGCTCTGCTGCTCTGGGGCTGGATGCTGCAGCCCCGGGCTGAGCTGTTTGTGTGCTCTGAGCTGCTCCTGGCGCCTGCTCGCACGGAGAGGAGGCTGCTGTGCGTCTAAACTGCTGTGTCATACTTGGTTATTAATGACCGAGAACCACATGACACAAAGTTCTGGGAAGCTCGAGCAGATTCCAGGAAGGGGTCAAGGAGTTCAATAAACAGTTTTATTAGAACTTGAACTGCAACCAAAAGGCTACACATTGACTTTTTTTATAAAAACCTTTGTGAGTGTTACTTGAATTTAGAGCTGCTGTGAATGGCAGCAGAAGTGCTCGGGGTTATCTTTTCTTCCTGCTGATTTTTATGTCACTGCTAGTTCACAGTTGTCCTCGATAAGGAAACCTGAGAGCACCCTCCATTTACATTTTCCAGTTGCCTTTCCAGCTTCTTGGTGAACTGTAGGGTTATCTGAATTTCAGGGGCCATGTTCTTGCCTCAGTGACACTGGTGGCAATTCAGAGGTGAGCAGAGAGCTCCCAGATACCCCAGTGCCTCGTGTGGGCAGGCAGGTCACCCTTCCTGGTAAGAGGAGAGAGAAACTCCAGGGAGTGCATCACCTCAGTGAGGTGCAGGTTATCCTTCAGGATTCCGTGGGAACTCTTTGCTGAGGAGCCTTGGAAAGGGAACGTGTCCCCACACCGAGGAGGAGCCGTGTGCCTGGGCAGGCAGATGGCCACCCCTCAGTGTCCCCGGGGTAAGTGGCACTAATTGGCTCTGTCTCCTGGCACCAATCCCGCCAGCTGAGTGAACTGGTGCTCTGTAAAAAAGACTTTTTCAGAGAATTGCCTTTGCTAAAGCAATTGCCTCTCCATTATCCCTCGTTGAGACCGAGCTGCAGCTCTGTGTCCCTGCCCATGCTTTCAGTCAATGCTCCTGGCTGCCCTTCTGTGTTTGCCTCTGCTGCCATCAAGCACTGTGAGCTGTCTAGCACAGTTGTGGTGTCAATGGCTCCCTTTGCTCATTCATCAGTTCGTATGCGTCAGAAGAAATGGCAAACAGGAATTCATCTCCCTTTCAAAGTGATCATAAAGCATCCATTACAGGAAATATTAATGACATATTAATGAGCATTGCCTGTTACTAATGAGTACTGAGGCACAGAAACTAAGGCTCCAAGCCAACTTATTCTGACATAAAATTAAGGTGCTTTTTGGCCTTACTAGAAAGTGGCCAAGTTGCTACTTGAAATAAATAGAAGAGCTAAATCCAGAGGCTGTGTGTACCTCATACCCCACTGTTCTGTCCACAGGACAAAATCCTTAGTGCTGGCTTTGTTTGGTTCTTTGCTGCAAACCACAGCTCCGTGGGAGAATGTTCAGCACCTCACCCTGAGCAGACAGAGCAGCATTTCCCCCCAGACACAACTGAGGGTACCAAAGCTCTGCGCTGGGTCATTCTCTCGGTGCTGTAGCCACCTTTGGGCTAAAACACTGCAGGCACTCAGCACAACAAACAGAACTACTCAGCAGTCTTCAGTGGAGGAAGTGAAAAATACTGCATCTGTTTGAAATAAGTGGGGAATTTTAGGGAGGCAGAATGGAATTACCCGAGCTGGGATCTGACTCGAGCTAACTGGTGTTAACTCTTGCAAAAGCAGCCTCAAACTTTTCAGTGATCACACTGGTCAGAAGTTCAGGCTGACCTCTTGTCTGAGGGATGGCATTCCAAACATCCTGGTACCTCCTACCATGGGGAAGTGGGCTGGCTCATTGCTGACTCAGAAAATCACTGCTGCTAATCTCTAAAGCTACTTCCACAGCACTTGGAGTTTATCAAAGTCTGCACCTCAAATGTGCCATCACTTGTCATGGCCATCCCAAGGTTCCTCATTAGAAAAGCTTTCTGTAGGTGGCATGGCCAGGCTTTGGTGCAGCTGGCCAGTGCCTGCAGCCCCTCTGTGCCACCCACAGCCACCCTGCCCGGTCTGGTGCCACCATCTGCAGAGCCTGCTGGAGTTCTGCGTGCTGCACACACTTCCCCTCATGCAGAGGCTGCACATGGATATGCAGCAGCTGCTTTTCATGCCAGACAATTTGCACCTTCGGGAATGCCTGGAGCTGTGGCTGGAAGGTGTAACTGTGGCACACCCGGGAGCTCTGAAGTGCCTTGAGGAGGCAGAGCTAACAGGAGCTCACTGAGAGCCTCAGCCTCCCGGTGCTGTGAGTCTGCCGGCCCTCTGCAGGACAGAAGCGCTGTGCTTTGGCCCAGCACAGGACCATCTCCTCTCCAGCTGCTGCACGTTTGCAGCCAGTTTGTGTCACAGCCCCCGAGGGTTTCCAGGGGGCACAGAGCTCCGAAGGCAGCAGAGCTGCTTATACAAGCAAACTGGGCTGTGCCTTCGTGCCCTGTGCTGTCTGTCCTGAGGGGTCTGAGCTCCACTGCCTTTCCCCAAAGCTGGGCATTTGCTGTTCTCTCTCCTCTGCTTTCTCTGCTGCTGAGTACAAGGCCACTGCTCCTGAAGCTTTTCCCTTCACAGATCCACTCAAAACATTTCTTTTGTGTCTGACAACTACAGTGCAACACAAAATGTTAACATAATTCAGACCTGTGTCTTTATATCAGATCTGGTGTAAAGCTGCCAGTTGCTTTGAAATTATACTGATGGATAAAGAGACACATGTCTGTAACATATGCAAACATAGCACAGTGACACAAATCCCATTTCCTTGGGCAATCAGGTTAAAGATAAGAAATCTGGCAAGAAAGAGTCACCACAGAAGGCTCTGCCAAAGATGAGGTTGGCATAAAAATGGAGGAGATGGCAAAGGAAAATTTAACATTTTGCTGCATAACTATTTCTCCCAAAGTTTCAATCAAAATGTTTTGGCAGAATTTGTTTGTTACAAAAGAAATAATGTAAAATGAAACTTGATTTTCTATCACTGAAATTTCCATGGAAAGTTTTAGATCAGGCACAGTCAGAAAGCCCAAGAAAGCTTCTAAGCAACAACAAAACCAGACAAACTGATCCCTTTTAGCTGGAAAACACAAGGATCAACAGAAACATGACATGTGGGAAAAATATACATGGACTGAGGTGAAAGTTCTTAGGAAGTGAGGACCATTCAGTAAATGGCTTTGCATTTGGGTGACAGTGAAAAAAATTACCCTTAGAAGTTGTCCAAGCAACAGTGTCCTGTTTATATCTTGTGGTCTTATGAGTAACTGACTGGAAAAAAACAAGAATGAAAAGATAACAATTACAATAAAATTAAATTAAATAAGCCAGTGACTCATTACAGAGCAGTAAAAACAAAAACAAGATCATTTAGGCCCCAATAACAACAAGAGAATTAAAAGGAAACACAAAAATGGCTGGACTGCTTTCCTTATATACACGATGAGCCATGGAGAGAGGAGAGGAGCAGAACCCATCACAGTTATCCAGTGGAAGGCAGAGAATACAGGAAATCTGAACTGTGCTGCTGTAGGACTTTGGCAATGTTAATGAAATGGGACAAAGCTCTTTCTGAAGTGCCACAGGGGGACTTTCCTCCCCACACATCCTGGCAAGGCATTGCCACTGGAACTGACTGCAGGATTATCCACAGTCTTGCTCCATACATGACTTTTATTTAGCAATATTGTCAGGCTTTAGAAAAGTGTTATCAGTGAAGACCCATCCATGATCTCCTTCATAATTCTGATAAGGACTCAGGGCTAATCCCAGAGTAAATGCAGTCCAAGGAACTCTTGGAATATTTCAGCAAATGAGCTCAATTTCATATGACTCTCCTGGGACAATTTGTGAAGTTCCTGTGCTCCCAAAGCACAGAAGTGTTTGGGTCTGTGCATCCTGAACTTGGTGCTGTTCACAGAAATCTCACATGGAATGCTGAGTCCTGCATGGCTGTAGAGCTGTGATTTAGCAAAACCCCTAAAAGATTTATTCTGAAGAAGAAAATGTATTATACAAAGGGGTACCTTGACTTTTCAATGCTATTCCATTACCAGTGCCAATAAGAAGTTGAAAAACTCAGGGTAGAATATCAAAATCCTCAAAGATTGGGGTCATTTGTCTTGGCTCACCTCTGAACAAGTTTTATTTCTCTGCCTCTTTTCACATATTCCAGTGTTCTCATTGATCTCTAAAAGCATCTGAAGTGTGATGCAGAGAGGAGCACAGGGACTTTAGGACTGGGTTGGAGTTATTTGTGACAGAGTTTACAGACCTTTAAGTTCGCTGCAGTAGGAAGGCTGACCAGCTGTTCTGAAGCTTTAGAAATTCTGTGTAAATCCATCTTGTTTAGTTCTGCTTTAGCATTGCATCCAAAGAACAAAAGGCACTTTATAAACACAAACAAAGAGTGTTCATTCCACTAATAAGGTAAAGTAGCATCTTGGAGGAAGACAAGACACAAAGCAGCAAAGTGATTTCCCCACATTAGCTCTGGGAGCCACTGGGAGAGCAATAAATAGAATCTAAATCTCCTGACTGCTTGTCCTGTGCTTCAGCCACGAGACCAGGCTCCATCTGACAGGCCCTGGTTTCTGGTGTGTGCTTGTTGTGCTGCACAGATGGTAAATCCTGGTGCAGAGCAAACAGGCTGAGCAGGGAACAGCTGCACATGCCTTTCTGACAAGCACCTCGCCCGTGCTGGCCCTGCCACATTTGTACCCTGCTCCTGCTTTGCTGCTCACAGCCTGCTTCCCTGGAAGTCAGCACAGCTTTCCACAGCTTCTCCTTCAGCTCTTGAACAGAGTGACTCGAGCATCTGAACTCTCTCTGGGGGCTTCCAGGGCTGCAGCGCTCGTGGCTCTTCTGTGCTCGGGGACCTTCTGTGCTCTGACCTGTCCTGGCCAGTGTTCTCCTGGGGTGTTCCTGGTGCTGGAGCTGCAGCCAGGGGGGTCACACAGAGCAGCTGCCCCTGCAGCCAGGGGAGTAACACAGAGCTGCACTGCTGCAGCTGCAGCCAGGGGAGTAACACAGAGCTGCACTGCTGCAGCTGCCCCTACAGCCAGCCTGTAACACAGAGCTGCACTGCTGCAGCTGCCCTTGCAGCCAGGGGAGTCACACAGAGCTGCACTGCTGCAGCTGCCCCTACAGCCAGCCTGTAACACAGAGCTGCACTGCTGCAGCTGCAGCCAGGGGGGTCACACAGAGCTGCAGTGCTGCAGCTGCCCTTACCTTCACCAGGCTGCACAGCTCAAGGCTTGGAGGGCTGAACAAACCCATCCTTCACGAGCTGCTCAGTTCTTTCCCCATGAAAGATGCTGCCTGAGACCACACATGGCAAGGCCACTCAGTTTTGGAATTGCCACACAGGCCTTTCCCTAGGGATGAAGTTGTCCCTTCAGACAAGAAAGCTTAGTGGGAAACATTTTGTTGCCCCCAGTTTCCCCAGTCCTGGCTCACCAAGGAACCACACTGACCCCTCTCCTGTTGAGTTTGTGTTCATGCTACAAACGTTTCCTGCTGACAGCAAGTTCCAGTTTGCTCTATGCATGCTCTGGTTTTGATGAAAGTGTGCTGAATTTTCACTTCTGCTCTAAAATAGTAACTTACCAACTGGGCTTTCTACTTTGAAATGTCACTGCCAGTGGCATAGCAGATGCTTGCAATAAGCTGACAGCCCAGATTTTCCACTGAGGAGTCATTCATGGATGCTGCTGTTGTAGCAGAATCTGACAGTTCTCCAACTCATAACTCACAGATAACAACCACTTTGCTTTTCTTTAACTGCTGGAGATTGTGTCCCAGGTGATTATAAAAACTTAGTTTTGTTTAATCCTCAAAATGTATTCAGTTTGCTGCCAGACAAACATAGCAGAATCAGTCCTTGTTTGGAAGAGATACAAAATAAAGAATGATAAGAGAGAAAAAAAAGTGAGGGGCTTAGAGCTATGAACAATGCAGAATTTTTCCTAGAGGTTATTGAAAATTCATTGGAAAGCACCAAACTATAAAATCAGAGGCTGAGTCCTCATCTTCACTGACACATAGTCAGCATTAACTAGGAGTGATGGACTGAGTTCACCTCTTTTCTATCACTTCCCAAATCTAGCAAAGATCCAGAAAAAGTGTCAGGCTGAAGTGGTGTGTGCCAGGCTGAAGAGCTGGGAAGCACAGAGGAGGTGCTGTTGCAGGAGTGCTCACCTCTGTTTGCTGGGGCTCCAGGGAAAGCCTGTGTCCCACTGAGCAGAACATGCTCCCACACGTGGGCAGGAGCTGCAGCAAGGGGGTGCAGAGGGGCACAGGATCTCCTCAGACACAGCAGCTAAAGGAGGGCAATGCCAGCAGCAGCTTAAAGTGATCACAGAATGTTTATTTTTCTGCAAAGCTTTCTGATGTCTGCTCAGCTCAGACCTGGAAGAGCTGCTGAGCCTCAAGGTGCAAGGTTAACCCAGCTTGATTCCCAGCTTGGCCAAAGCCTGTGCTTAACCCTGACATGTTTGAAACTTGAGCTATAAAGTGTCATAAACAGGGACCACTTGGTTTTAAATGCAAATATAGAGGGTCATTTTATGACAAAATGGTCCAGCAGGATGTTCTGGTATCTCTGTCCATATAATCCTGGCTCTGCTAAATGAACTGCTGAGAAAATGAGTTTGACTACCAGAGAATAAGCTGTGTTCTATTGTGAGATATCAAACCTGTTGTTTTAATACATCCCTGAAATTTGGAGCTGGTTTACACCACAACAAAGTCCTCAGGCAGTAAGATAGGTGGGCAGTTGAGGTTCATTAAGCAAATCAAGCCACACTTGATTTTGTGACAGTGAATTGGTCTAGGCCTTTACCAACACAAAAAATGTTATGGAAAAATACGTTTGCAACTGGCATTTGTATTCCAGCAAGTATTTTAGCAGAGAGCTGGACTCAGAGCAAGTGCAAGTGCTGCCACGTGGCTCAGAGAGCTGGGCTGTCCCACGGGTGCCCAGTGAGCTGTGATTTGTTTCTCTGCAGCCCACGGGGAACTGCAGTCATTTGCAACAGAACTAATTCTTGTTTTGTGCAAGGCAAACCCGTGAGGGGAGCGGGGAGGAAGCAGCAGGCATACATCAAGTGCTCTTCAGGCAGCGAGCCTCTGCCAAGGGGAGATAAGGAGAAATGAATTGGCTACCCTGGAACCAGCTCAGCTCCTCCTTCTCAGGAACTTCGGCTCTGTGCCTGGTGAGAGCACAGCCTTGCCTTGGATGTCTTGTTTCCGTTCCATGTCAATTTTCTAGCGCTGAACTGATTTGCTGAGGCTCTGTTAATGTCCCTGCCAGAGGAGCTTCCACCACCCTTATCTTTATTTACTCAGAAACATCATGACAGTGTATTTTAGCCCTCTTTGCCTTTCAAATTGTTTTCAGCAACATTCCCCATCTATCCCAAAAGCTGCTTCCTGCACAGTGATGCATCTCAGCAAGGGGGAAATGCAAATGCAGCAGTCAGGTCCTGGGCCCTGGCTGCACAATGCTGGTGACAGAGGAGTGAGGAGCTGGTGGCCCTGACCTTGGCTCAGCCAGCAGGCTGGAATGCCAACAGCACCACACAGCAGCACCAAGCCTGGGAATGCCCTGGTCCTGGCACTGAGTGTCACTCCAGGCAGGAACCGCTCTGCCTGAAGCAGTGGGGATTGTCCCTGTGAGCTCTGAGCCCCAGGGTCTGCCTTGACAGGCAGAAGATTTGGGGGGAGCCTGTTCTGTACCTTTGGGGACTCAGCCATCTGCAGCTTCTTACCTTCTTCTCCTTCCCTGATTACCCCTGACACTCTCTGGGAGCAGATTTACTGCTATACTGCTTGGAACACGTCAAGAGTCAAACCCTCCTGTTTCATTCTGTCTTTGGAATAAAGTCCAGAGTTACAATGATTGAGGTTCTCTTCAGTTTCCTGTTAAATCATTTCTAATTAGACATCTCTCTTAATCACAGTCTCTTGGCTGATGGCAAAAGGAAGTGCAGTAGGTTTTGTCTTGGACATCACAGCTAATACTTTCTAGTTTCAGAACAACAAGGTACCAGTGCCACCTCTTGTTAGTAAAATCTGATAGCAACAGGCCAGTGGCTGATGGTCCAGGGCCAGCCTTGCTCTGTCACTGCTGTCACGTGAAGTCACCTTCTCACTTGGCTTATGGGGCCATTGGGGGTGTTGGACTGAAACCTTTTTCACCTAGAGTACATTTGCAAGGTTGAAAAACTCTGGAAATTGTGCAGTGCTGGCTCTGGGGATGGTTTGCAGCACAGGGGTGCAAGTCACCAGCAGAGCCCTGAGCCCCATCCTGTGAGCCCTGAGCACCTGCCCAGAACCAGGAGCTGCACCCTTCCTCCTCTCAGGAGACACAGGCAACTTCAGCAGAACAAAAGCTCCTTTTCCTTGCTCTTTTAGATTGGCAGGGAGCACAAGAGTATCAAATTTGAATTACTGTTTATTTCTACCACAGCCATGCCCAGAATCTGGGACCAAGTTTGGGACCCTGTTGCCTTGTACTGTTCAGAACCTGTCAGGAGAAACTGCAGCATGAATGAATAAAACAGAAACAGTGAGAAAAAGAAACAAAAGTGGAAGGAAGGGAAATAATTGGGATGGAGTGAGAGAGCTGGTGACAGATCTTGGTCAGGTCAGGAAACCAAGTATTGACCCCACACCTCTGGAGAAGTCAGTCATACACTGACTTTACCACACTGCCCAGTTCCTTTTTGGGTTCAGAAAGGTGCCTGTATCCAGGAGTTACAGCAAAGTTATTACAGTTCTAGTTAAGACTTTTCTTTTGTACAATGCCAGAGCTCGTTCCAACGAGAATGGGACAGAATCCCTATTTCAGCATACTTCTGATATGAACACAGATGTGAATCCAAGAATCTATAAAAAACTAGGAACACTCACTTTAGCTTTATAAATGGATGCAATCCCACTGAAATTAATAATACAACTCGTCCCAGCTGCAGAATTAAATGTACGCTCTCTGCTCTTTCAGGATCAATACCATTATTTAGTACTATGTCTTTACTAATAATTGGCTAAAATCCCAATCCTGTACTTTTGATGGCAATCTCCTTGGCAGAAATATATTCAGGATTGAGCTCAAGTGTCAGTGTTGCCAAAGCAGAGCCCCAGACCACGATGTGTGCCTGGAGCACGGTCCTGCCTGTTTGCTGCCTCAGTGATGATAGCAGCAGCCCTGAGTAGGGCAGAGATGCTGAGCAATACAGGCAGTGTTGAAAAGGGAGCTGCTCTGAGCTCAGGGAAGCGTTGTTTGCCTTTGGCCTGAAAGGCTGAGCCTCACTGCAGCTGCCAAGCCTCGGAGCTCTCGCCCCTGGACAGACGCACGCGGCTCCTTCCCATCAGTTTCATCAGAATAAAACTGTTCTGTGGTTTCTTGTTATAAACTCCTTACAGAAGCTAATTACTGCTGGCACAGATTTAACCACCAGTTGTATAAGTGAAATTTTGCTGGGCTCTGGATCCTGGCTGCACTCACAATTTGGTGAGGGGAATGTGCTGCCCAGCTGTGGGTGCTACACACAGGAGCTCTGCTGGGGCAAGATCAACCCCTCTGCCCCTCAGCCAGAACTGAAAAGTCCTCTTTTACCTTTTCAATAAGCAGGGGATAAATCCCAGTGTCCTTGTCAACATTTCCCCTCTAAATAAACTCCTTTCCAGTGCTCAAGGCTGTGAGCAAACTGCACATTTACCTGTGTGTTCAATGCGCTCGTGGTGTGCAAGGCTGCAGGGAAAGATTCCCCTTCAGGCTGCTTTGCTGCTCAGGGCTGAGCAGGTGCTTTTATACCATTCTCAATAGCTGCTTTGACTGTGAGAATGAAGGGGGAAAAAATCTGTGCTGTGGAGACCAACCTGTGAGGTTTGCATTTTATTTATGGGAAAATAATTCAGCAGGGTCAGTGGGGCATGGGTTTACAGGATGCCCTAGCTCCACTGGTGAGTAATCTGCTAATTAATAGCTTTGGAAATGCTGCCAAGATGCTGCCAGAGTGATTGCAGCACACCAAGAGACCTCACTCAGCTCCTGAGCATTCTCAAGAGCAAGCAGAGGTGCTGTGGTGAGCAGGATGGCCTCTTGCTACTCCCTCCAGGCCAAGAGATGTTAGATCCTGTGTCTGTCCTCAATGTAGATCTTTATTTTTGTATCCATGGTATCATGAGTCTCCGTACCTGAAAGTGAGCCCTGACTTGTATCTAAGCAAGATCTCAGTGTTTTCAAAAAGTGTAACAAAAATGCAAATAATCTGACAGTTCCCTCTTTAGCCAGCAGGAATTCAACAAATAAATCTGCATACTGTGTCTTTAAACCTAGAAAGTTTTGTGCTGAAGTTGAGGTAGAAAATCCACCTGTTCATGTAGGAAATAATGAGTTTATGCACTGTGGTGTCTTATTCTTCTATCTAAAAAGCAACACTGATCCAAACCAATCTGTCAGTGAGGCACAGATACTTGAAAGATTAGTTTTATGGGATTCCGAGTTATATTGCCAACTGCTGTCTCCCAGGAGTGTTGAATATTGGAAAAATCTGTTCTAAATCTATAAATTAATTTAAAAACCCACAGGCCCTTGTTCAGTCTCTTCAGTGAAACATCCTCAGTGGGTATTGAGGATGTTGGACTGAAGAAAAAATGCTGTTCCAGTGTTTCTGACCCATCTGTTCAAAATTCACCCTTCATTTTACACTAAATGTTTTGTTTTCTTGCAAGACCTGGCTGCTGGGGAAGTAGAATTTAAAACAGAGAAGAGTTCATGTCTGGGGTGCACATAAATGGGCCTAGGTTATCCCTTTCCTGGGCTTTGCAGGAGAGGATGAGCCATCTGCTGCTGGACCTGCTGGCACTGAGTTCCCTCGGTGTGGGAGCAGATGGGAGTGTCCCCCAGTGCTCCCCAGTGTCCCCCAGTGTCCCCCAGTGTCTCCCAGTGCCCCCCAGTGCCCCTCAGTGCCTCATTTACTGTTTGTGTGCAGGCACAGAGGAGCCAACTCCTCCCTCAGACATTACAGTGGTCACAGACCATTAGAGGGGCACCTTTTCTGTGTGTTTCCACATCAAAACCAGAATTTTCCTTGTGTTCCTAGTGGGTGTGCACCTCACACATCCTCTTTCAGTGGTGGACGAGGGTCCAAGCCCCTTGTGACAAAGTTTTCATTTTTATCATTGAAGTGCTATCATTTCCTTGCTTCTGTCACCTTCAGGAAACCTGTTACCCAATTCTGGGTGCTCTTTGAGGAAGCAGAGATGAAGTAATAGGCAGCAAGAGGGGATGTATGACACTGCAGGGGGAAACTGCATCTCTGGGGGACAGAGCAGGGGAGCAGGGGAGCAGGGGATGCTTCCTGCCTGGAGTTCCTTCTGCGCTCTTTCTTCACTGCCTCGGTGCTTGCTGTCCTGCAGCAGCGAGGAAAGGAGGAAGAGGAAGGAAAGGAGGCAATGAGACACATCTAGTGAGGGAGGGGGCACCCCGAGGTACCAGAGGTGCCCTCTCATCTTGTGCAACCGGCCCGTGCCCGGCCACCACTGTCCCAACAGGGCACACAGGCAGTTTTCCTGTTAGACAAGAGCCTTGGGCAGGAAAGGAGAAGTGGGGCCCTGTGGCTTACAGGAATCGCTCTGCGCCGACCAACGCCCTGTCCAGACAGCACAGGCCGTGCCTTTGCCCTCACCCAGCATCCTCCAGGTCCCTATCAGCCACACAGCAATTCTGGGTGTTGTTCAGCACCAGCTAATGACGGGTATCTGTCCCAGTGAAGCAATCTGCAGACCCATTCCTTCTGGGTGACTTGCCCAGAGCCCGGGGGCAATTCCAGAGACCAGTTTTTCAGCCTATTCACAGTGTTATTTTCACCAAACAGAGTCCAACAAGGCGGTAACTTTGCTCCAGACCGAAGGGCAGAGGGGCAGAGCCCCTGCAGGGAGGGGAGCAGAGCAGCTTGGCCGGGGGGCTGAGGCAGCACAGAGAGTCCCACCCGGGGCTGCCCAGCACCAGGAGCCCCTTCCCTGGCCAGGAGCAATCTCTGCCTCGGGCTGAGCTCTCTGCACGCTGTGCTGGACCCCCAGAGTCCTGTGCAGGGCTGCTGTGGACCTCTGAGCCAGAGGAAAACCCTTCCCTTCTCCAGAGCTGATTTGTGGTAACTGCCACAACCATACTTTTGAATGGCTAACAGGAGTTGCATTTTTTGCCTAAAATGACGTGATTTTTATGCATTGTTGTATTTTAGCCAAGTTTCTGAGCTTTCCAAGTGCCGTGGCTATCAGGCCCAAAGTAAATAAGTGATTTTTTCCTGTTGCATCTGTCACCACAAAGGTTAAAATGGACCTGGGAACACACCTGGAGAACCACTGTCAAGACAAAAGATGTCAAACCTTGTATTCTAGTGTCTCCTTAGATCTGTTTGTTGTTTAATGGTGTTGGGTACAGTAATGCTTTGAAATTGCTGTATTTAATTGTCAGTGATAGAGCTGATGTTTTAGTTTCTGGGCCTGAAGAACAGCCTGGTTTTTACAGACTGTGTTGTGTTCTGCTTCAGCTCCCTGCTCAGCCTGCTGAGGTTTGACATGAACTTATTTGCAGCTTAGGTTCCTAATAAAAGAGATCAGTATTGCAGGCTGCTGGGACACCAAGCAGCTTCATCTCCCAGCACAGTTTCAGGGCTCAGCTTCCTCCTGGGAGTGGTCAGCACCTTGCTGACTTAAATCATCCACCTGAACTGTGCTGAGGCTGGAGAATGCCCCCGACCCAGCTGGGCACACCGGGATTATTTGATGGATTATAAAGGTGCTGAAGGGTGCCCAGGGCTCACCTGAGCTCAGCTGTGCTGGGAGCAGCCCAGACACCGAGTGCCAAAGCTGGCCCTGACCAACAGGTTCCGTGAGCGTGGGCCTTGTTTGGAGCACATGGGGTTTGCAGTGTGTCAGCCCCAGCACTGCCACTCAGCTGAGTCAAAGGGCCCAGCTGAGTGGGTGGATTTTTACAGAAGGCATGGCTAATTTTTAGACCATTAGTAATGCAGCTGAGGAAGATAAGGTAATGAACAGTGTGATCCAGTCTCATGCTGCAGAGTGCAGAGAGTTCAGCTGCAAGAGTTAAGAAAGAATTCTTCTCCCCTCTGTGCCATTGCACAAGAGCTGAGGTGCCTGAGGAGGGGACAGCAGGAGCTGATGGTCCATCACCCATTGGGCACGGTGTGGTTTATTGATGGAAAACACATTTCTTCTTGTGCTCCAGCCCTGGGGTCTGTGCAGCTGGCTCTGGACAGGCAGCCTGGCCCTCCAGCTCCTGAGCAGCCGAAAGGAGCCCTGAGACAGGGGCTGCAGCCTGGGAACTGCACTGCCAGGGCTGGAGTTCATTCCCACCTCTCAGGGCTCAGAATGGGCAGTACTGTCATGGGACTGTGCCACGGTGCTGGGCAACACCTTCAGTGTTTGTGAGCACCTCAGGTAGGGACAAAAACCCTAAAGAAAGGGATTGTTTAATATTAGGATGCACCAATTGCAAGGCTTAAAATATGAGATTCTTTGCTCAGAGTTTAGATGGATCAGTGGCATCTCTCAAAAAAAGTGATCTGGATTTCTCTATGATTGTGTAGCTGTTGCAGATTCACAGAAAAGTACAGAAATGGCCTTTATTTTCTATACAAACCTCAGTAGTTTTCTTCTTAATATGTGATTGAAGGTAAAAATTATCATGCAGATCTCTAGAGATGCTCCCAGCCAAAAGAAATGGTGTAAAGTCAGCTCTAAATTCACCTCCCAAAGAAAAGAAAAAGGTAGAGATGTTGAGTGACAGAGTGCACATAAGTCTCCCTACATTAAATATTTTATTAAAGGCTCCAATGGGGTAGCAATTTATTTTAATTTTTGCATGCAGTTCTGTGCAGATCCCAGACTTCTTTCCTGTCTTTGGCCCCACCAAATACATCAGGTAATGCTCTCTTTACACACAGCACATACCCAGGTGGTTATAGGCCTGTATATACTGTTAAGGGACATTTTTTCTTGGAGTTAGATTACAGCACAGTGCAGGTAATTAAACAGTGATCTCTATACAAATTAAAAGGGTTGGCGCATACTTTATTTTGGAGGTACAATTACAGTAATTTCAGTGCATGCATAAGAGCACGCTCAGAACCCGGGGCCGATCTGGGGATGTGCGAGCGCTGCTTGCACATGCAAATGTGAGGCTTACTCACCTCCTGCCTTTGAAGTGCCACCGCTGCAGAATCCTCAGGGAAAAGTGCCTGCACTCCAAGGCGCCTAAATTTTCAAATGGTTTGGGAAACAATACTTCAAAATTAAGACTCTTCTTCCCGTTTCCTGCTAAACATCACCACATCTGAGCAGTACACAATACACAGCTAAAGAGATGCGTTTCCCTTTTGTTCTCGCCGGCTGAGCTGGAGCTGCCCCGGGACGCTGCAGCGCCCGGAGCCCCGGCAGGCTCAGGCTGCCCCAGAGCAGCTCCTCGGTCGGTTCGGGGCCGCCCCGCTCGCTGCTGGCTCCGGGAGCGGCTCACCGGCCCTGTGCCCAGTCCACGCACCCTGTGCCCAGTCCACCCCCCCTGTGCCCAGTCCACCCACCCTGTGCCCAGTCCACCTCCCCTGTGCCCAGTCCACCCACCCTGTGCCCAGTCCACCCACCCTGTGCCCAGTCCACCCACCCTGTGCCCAGTCCACCTCCCCTGTGCCAGCCCTCTGCCCCTGTGCCAGCCCGCTCCCCCTGTGCCCAGCCCGGCCCGCAGCAGCCGTGGCCCGGCCAGGCCGGCCTCCAGCGGGCTCGGCACTCGCCTGCTCCCCGCGCCGCTTCGTCCCCCTGGGCTGCAAGGCAGAGCTGGCGCCCAGGAGCAGGGAGAGGAGCGGGCAGGCCGGCCCGAGGGATGCCACCTGCGGCACGGGCGCTGACACGCTGCCCTGGCCGAGAGGATGATCTCCAGCCCAGCTGGGAAGGCAGCGTGATTCCAAGCGACCGTTTACAATGTAGGTCAGTGGAATGCAAAAGCGAAAGCAGATGCACCGTGAGATTCCCACGTCTGCAGAGGGAGGGGATGTCAGGCTGGAAGTGCAAAAAGCCCCAGCACTCGTGTGACTCGTGTGACCCGCGTGTTCCGGAGACGGACAAACGCTGCCCTGCCCGCATGGGAAGTGGCAGAATCCAAGTGCGGGCGTGGATGTGAGAGAGCAACTCCCAGGAGAGGCGAATCGCGTGTATTGGTGTGCGCACACATCCTCCGGCATCCCCCGGCATCCTTCGGCAACCCTCGGCATCCCTCCCGCATCCCTCCCGCATCCCCCCCGCATCCCTCCGACATCCCACCCTGCCGGGACCGCGGCCGCCGGGCTGAGGGTGCTGCGATGGCCGCGGGTGCCCCGGCGGTGCGGGAGGAGCCCGTGCTGTGCCCGGTGACCGCCCGGTGACCGCAGTGACAGTAACGCTCCCGCCCGGGCGCTGCCGCTTCCCCGAAGCCGCGGGGACTGCGGGAAATCCCCGGCGCTGCCCGAGCCCGGCCCCGCCGCTCCGGGGGCCCGAACAGCCGCGGAGGCACCCACGGGCACCCCGTGCAGAACGAGCCACGGGGATTTTCTCCCTGCGCCTCAAAAATGATTTGTTCACACAGTCATTAATTTATATTAAACATATGTATGAATTTTAAATAGATAGCTGTGGCACGGATACTCTTGCAGGATGTAAGTGTTGCAATGCAAATTAATTTTTCTTACTTCCAAAGTGGATTCCAAATTTGCATCCACACAGGGAATTAATTAAGTGCAGCTTTTGCCTCTGAAAAAAAAATAAAAAATCTTGAAACCCACAGCTCTATGGGTGCCCCAGAGCACTACAGCAAGATGGGACTGAGATATTTGAAATGTGTCACTTGCCTCAGTCATTGCTTTCAGAAAGTCAGAACACTCTGAACATAAAGACTTTCTTGATATTAAATCAGTGAGATCAATCACCTGATTTTAAATTTCTTCTAGACAGTATAATGTATTATTAACAGTTCCCAAGGGAGCATTAAAAGGAATTATTTCTCCGGGTAGGAGATGGAGATGTATTGCTGTGGGGTAAGGTAAGGTGAGGTGTGTTGTTGCTGCACAGCCTCTGTGCTGTGGTTTGCCTCGTGTTCTTGCTTTTGCCCTGTGGTAAATGAGAAGCTCCCCCAGTATGAAAGAGGAAGTGTCTCTAACTTATATCATCTTGGTAAGCACCAGAGCAAAACAGTAATATTTTTATTTCTCCTTAATGACTCGAGAATATTTTTTAATTCTCACACACCTAATGCATGAGTGCTGTCAAATTCTGACTATGGCAGTGTCATGAGGCAATGTGCTCCTCCATTTGACCAAAAAGGGCTGTCAGAGGAGGTGATGGATGAAGAGTTCAAACTTCAGTGCTGAGGGAGGTCAGCCTGTGAGTAATGATCTGCCACTGGCCTCAGATCATGAGCTGTTTGCATAACTTTGGCTCAGGACAAACCCAGGCTGAAGATGACAGATGATGCCATGTAAGCTCCCCCAGTTGGCTCGTTCCAGTCTGATCCAGATCCTCTGCACCCCAAGGTCATGAGCACTCCAGAGCCACTGGCTCCCTCCCACTGCTCTGAGGGAAGGTAAACAAATAAGAGGAGTTCTCTGCCACTCAGGGCCTACTCTGAAGCTTCAGCAGTCGGGAAGAGCAGGGGTGAGACCCTGGTGAGTAACACAGGCCAGGGCTGCTCCTTCTCAGAAGCCACCGCCCAGCTGATGGCCCTGGTGGGCATGTGATTGCTGTATGCACAGATGAGAGCAGTATCACACTCTTCTCAGGATTTAGCCACTTCCTAAATTTGTGGTTTGGTGAGCAGAATAGAATCTTGTGTTTGATGGCCTCAGAAAGTGACTAAAATTAGAAGTGGAGGTGGATGTGTTTTTCAACTTTTTTGGACGAGTGTCTTGGCTGGCATTTCCCCATTCTCCTCTTTCCTTGCCCTGTGAATTAGGTCTCTTTGATCTCTGGCTGGCATTTCCTCATTCTCCTTCTTCCCTGCCCTGTGAATGAGGTCTGCCTGATCCATAGAGAGCTTTTCTCCTTGGCAGATGGAATCAGGCTTCAGTACATCTTCCTTGTCCATCCCTCTCTCTTCCCTTTGGTTTGAGGTCCAAACAAAAACAGACACTGAAGTTTCACAGACCCAGATAACCCAATTTTCCTCATTAATCCCCCCTCCTTATTGCCTGGCCTTCTCTGGACACAATCACATGGTAGATTCATGGTCATGGGGCAATGTCTCGAGTCTCTCAGAGGGTTCTGGTAAAGCACCCACCCCTCCTCCCTGCGGTCAGGCTGGGGCTACTCCTCTCTGCTGTATTTTCACAGAAAAAAAAAGAAGGAAACCGTTAGGTCAGCAGCCCCAAAAATGAGGGAAGGAAAAGGCTGCTCAGCCAAGGCAGGGCCGTGCAGGGAAAGAAAAGGAGAAGGAAGAGCCCCTGCACCCCGACTGTGACTCGGTGAACCCACGAGGGCATCTGGGTGTCTTGGCTGAAACTGCATCTCAGTGGGTGGGGAAGTTCAGTGAGGGGCTCCCTGCTGTCCCACTCTGCTGTGGGGAAGGGTCTGTTGATGAATTTTTTCCTGGTGCTCACATCCACTCCTTTGGCTGACAGTGGGGCAGCCACGGCCTCCCTTCCTTTTCCTCTTTCCCATTCACTCATGCTTTAAATGTGGCAGCTCTGGGGAGTGCAATCTGCTCCCAGTACTCATGTCTGGGACCTGTTACAGTTCAGCTAGCTTCTTTCAGATCCTCCATGGCATTATCATCTTCTGGGACTCAGGCAAAGCCCCCTCCTCCCCCTGAGGATGCTGATGTGCTTGGGACTGAAGATCATCTCATATCTCATCTCATATCTCATCTCATATCTCATCTCATATCTCATCTCATATCTCATCTCATCTCATCTCATCTCACATCTGCAGCAAGGCTTTCTCCAGACTTTGGCCTGAACACCAAAAGATATTTGAGGGGAGATTTTTCATTCTTCATCCCTACCACTGTCATTCTGGATTTAATCCCTCTGTTCTTCCTTATAGATCTCCACCATCCATTTTGTCTTGGAAGGCCCAGTAAATCCAGAACTTCAGTTTGCTCACTTCTGCTTCTATTGCTGTCAGAATCCGCTGGACTCTGAGGTTAAGTTCCTTGGAGAAAGAAGATCATTTTAGTCATTCTTTCTAAATCTCTAAAATTCGTGCTCATGTAAGGACCCAGAAGGGAAGAAAGTCTCACATGGATGGGGCCTTTGCTGAAAGAATGTAACCTGTCTCTTACTTCTGTGACCTCACAGTTTGGGCAGCTGCAGTTTGGAAGCAAAGAGCAGCACTAAAAATAAATATGTTTTGCCCTCATGTCCACACTGTTGGTATAAAAGGATGGCTGGGTGGGTGGACTGACTCTTCTGTGCTCCTTTTCCTTTCGGTTCTCTTATTGTTTAACTCCACAATATGTTGTTGTCATGTTCTGAGGCCTTTTCACTTCTTTCTTTGTTCTCAAGCAGGACCATTCATTTCCCCTCTCAGGCAGCCTTGGCTTCAGGCATTAAGATGCAGAGTGAGGGGTTGCTGGTCCAATTTATCAGTGCAGCTCCTGTCCAGTTGTTCTACCTCTGGAGCACCAGTGCAAGTCTCCCCCATTCTCCTCCCTCCCGCCTTATCAGAAACTCAGCCCAAGACCCCTAAGGGCCACCTGGCAACACAAAACTCTGCTCTACCATGGATAAAACTCCTGATGCTGCCTCTATTAACTTGTTTTTCAGGTAGTTCCTACCCTTTGAACGCTGTCATTTTTCAGACTGTCATTGACAAAGTTCATCAGGTCTCCACCACAGCCTCTGAACTGCAAACATTTATATGCCTCAATTTTGTGGGCTGGAGTAAAGCAGAGCAGAAATTTCCAAAGTGCTGAATGTTTTCTGTCCTAGAGAATTCCTCTATAAACTCCTACACAAGTACAAAATGCTGCTTCCAAAGTCTGGGCACAAAAACATCACCCTCCTTCCATGAGTGGTTAAGCTCAGATCTCCCATTAAAGAACTCCCTCCAGGAGCTCCAAGGTGCTCTGGTGTGGCTGCATGGCCTGGAGTGGGCCAGGGTTATCAGAGTTAGGGGTAGCAAATGGATCTTGCAAAGGATGTAAAACCTCACATCTCTCAGTTAGAATCACCCTGTAGGAAGCTGAAAAATCCCTTCATGTGGAACCTCGTGTCTGCCCACAATGAGAATCGTGGCAGCCTTTAAAGTACAGCACTACACTCTGTAATTAGCAAGTGGCCTCCTGGAAGGAATGGAGACAAGCCCTGTTGTGGCAAATTGCCAGGCTTGGCCCTGCAAGGCTCCATCCCCAGCTCCCATCCCTAGTGCCCTGTCCCTGAGTGCTTGCTGGGTGTATGAGTGCTGGAGCACACCCCTGCATGATGTTCTGTGGCAGAATGGGAATTCTGAGTTCCTCTGAGACAGAGGGGCCTGAATTAGAGCAAGGAGGCAGGAATCCGGTTCTGATGTCCAGGGATAATGCCAGTTCCAGCTCTGCTTGCAGAAACCTTTCAGTGCCCAGTCCCTAGCTCTGGCCTGCTCCCAGAGAAAACAGTGGTGTGTGTTTGGTCACTTAGACCAGTGCCTGCCTTGGGAATGGAAAGGACAGAAGGTCTCCTGTCAGTCAGAACACAGAGCCTTGCAGTGAAGTAGAAGATAATCCCACAGAAATGTGCATGTGTGTGGAAGAGCTCAGAACAGCCAGAAGAGAGCAGTGAAACCTGATCAAAGACAACCAACTCCATCATTTAAGCTGGCTTTGTAATTGTAGTGTTCTATTAACAAGCAGACATTGCTGGAAGAGCTGGTTGTGCAGATGTTACACATCTGCACACGTTAGGCCTCTGGAAAGTGTCCTGGTGATAGTTCATTCCAAAAATGTCTTTGGTTTTCTAGCTTTTCTCTTGACTAGATAAGGGGAAAGTGCTTCTTCCAAGGTCATTTTTGGTGGAAGTGTTTCCTGGTTCAGATTGAGTGGACCTGGGGAGACCACAACAGCAGAACCAGGGTTCAGTTCTCCTGGTGAAGATGAGCTCCACTGCCTTGTCACAAGGGTTGTTTGTCACTGATGGAGGAGAAGAACCATGCAAGACCCCATGGCTTTGCTGTTCACCTTCATTTCAATGAGTGTGTTCTGTGGTTTCTAAATTCCTTCCCTAGGACAGGTCCCTGGGTCAGTAAAACCTGGAGGTTTGGATGGGAATCTCCTGAACAGCCCCAAAGGGATGTGGTTCATGACAGGCCTCTTGCTCAGCTCCAAAATTCAGGGAAACCTGAACTTTGTACTGGGGAGAGGAAATTTATCCCCCAACATGTTCTTCCCTGGCCAGCTCTGCTTTTCCACCCCACTAGAGGTAAACTGAACAATCTTTTATGAAATGCAGACTTTATGGTTAACCTGGTTATTGATTGTTCAAGGGGATGTTTTGTCAGGATGCTCCTCTATGAGCTTGGAGAGGGAAGAAAACAGTGACAGCCAGGCCAGCTAATAAATGATTTAATGTTAGTGTCTGGTTTAAATTTACACACTTAACTTGCACTTAGTCCAAACAGCTGTAAGTGCTTTAGGAAAGGTGATATTCCCCCATTTTGTGGAAAGAGAAACTGAGGCACAGTGCAGCTCAGTTATTTGTCCAGAATCACTTGCTGCTGGGAATAGAAAACACAGCTCAGGCTCATGTGAGAATCATTAGATAATTCTTATTATTAAGGAAATCAATTCCTGTCTAGAATATTACTGAATTTTGAGATCTTAGGGACAGATAAATTCTTTAAGTTGGGCAAGGAAGCTCTTGGTTCTCCCTTCAGCTCTCTGCAGTCCGTAATGTTTCGTTTAAACACAGCAAGGACATTAACTGGAGCACAGCTCTGTCTTTCGCTCCGTCTCCCTTCTCTTTCAGATTCCACAGATCTGGTGTTATTTGCCTGAACCAATCCCTTGCACTTGAGACTCTCAGCTGCTTGGCCTTGCAGTTTCGTGCTGTGTCCGGGGCGTGCTCATTTCTCCTGACCGGCTTTGGCCGCTGGGCCGGGCTGGGCTGGGCTGGGCTGGGCTGGGCTGGGCTGTGCCGGGCTGGA
>VZRX01016564.1:8563-33378 GCA_013398075.1 Notiomystis cincta | reverse complement strand
CAGCTAAATCCCAGTGCCCCAGCTAAATCCCAGTGCCCCCAGCTAAATCCCAGTGCCCCCAGTTAAATCCCAGTGCCGCAGTCCCCTGCCCGTGCTGGGAGCCTGCTGTGTCTGCAGTGCCCGGGCAGCCCCTCGCTGCTCTCTGCTTTCCCTTCACTCAGCCTTCAGCCTCCTTGGAGAGGAGCTGAGAGGGGAAATCGCTGGGAAAGGGCTGCGCCTCCCCCGGCCCTCCTGCGGGATCCAGCTCAGAATGTCCAGCCCGTCTGAAGCCCGAGCTCTTCAGGCCAAGAACGTGTATTATCTAGTTTGTATTTTATGGCAGTATATGAATGTTTTGTCATAATAACAACAACAACAATAATAATTAGGGCTGTGAGAGCCCTGGAGGGCTGGAAAGGAACCAAGCCCTGCAGGTTCTCTCGGATGTTCAAGTTTGACGAGGTTGAACCATCCAGGTTTAACCCCCGTGGCTGGTGCCCTCTCTCACCCTCCCGGCTGCCATCCCCACCAGGAAGTCTGCTCCGTCCTCCCCTGGCAGCTGCGAACTGGGATGCCCTGGGGCTTCTCAAGGGAGGAACCCGCACTTACTGAGGAGGATGTGAGCGAAACTCACTGAAATTCCCTCAATGTGGGATGAGGGTCGTGAATCATCCGCTCTGCAGCCGGCCCGAGCCGCGGCCGCGGCACTGTCCTTGGTCCACAGCGTGCTCGGGGATCTCTGCGTGAAAGTCCCCCTCCTGTGCCCCTCTAAAATCTCCAAAGGTGCTGAAGCTGTGTCAGGGCTGCCACACCTAACAGGAGCCGAAGCTCAGTCCCGGTGTCTTTGTTTCCAGCTGCTCTCTAGGTGACAGCAGGAGCTGGAACTGATACTGGAAGGTGAAAAAGAAATTGTTTTGGATGCCCACACAGAAAACCTAAGTGGGCCCTGAAGGTCAGATGTTACTGATGCACCGAAGGGTCAGCAGTGGCTGTGTTTAAGGTTCTGCAGTGAGCTGAAATGTGCATTTCCCAAGGAGGCAATCGCTGTGTGGGCCGGGGGTCCCGGCACCCCGAGCTCTCCTGAGCACTAATCCCAATTCCCACAGTGTTGCCTCAGCTAATCGCTGCCTCAGTTTTCCTCACTTGTAAAATGTGGGGGTAATAACTGTGCATACCTCGCAGAGGGCTGTGAGGATTCATTAATTAAACGATGTTCGGGAAGCACTTTGAAGATGAAAAGCCCTATATAAATGCTGGGTGTTACTGGTGCTTAGTGAGTACCTTCACAGCCACAAGCAGGGTGTGCCTGCAGGAAACGGAGCCATAGGCTGAGGCTTATGGCTAAGTGCCTTTAAAAATAAATATATCAGTAAATGCTCTGGGGAGGTCAGCTTCCCTCTCCTCCCCCTCGGGGTGAGCTCCCACCTCAAAGGAACTCGGGTTTTTCTTTGCCTCCTCCACTTCAGGAAAGCCAAAAGAGGTTTGGGAGCGCTGGGGAGAGAGCTGGGCTGGACTCGTGGTGGTGATGCCGGGAGCTGAGACCTCGCAGGCAGCGCTGCTCGAAACCAAGCAGGCCCAGGGAGCTGCGTGTGCCACGGCGGGAGCTGCCCCAGCCCCGCAGTGCCAGAGGGGCAGGAGAGCTGTGGGGGCAGTGGCAGCGCTGCACAGGCGGCCACGGGCATGGCCATGGGCACTGTCCCTGTCCCTGTCCCTGTCCCTGTCCCTGTCCCCGTCCCCATCCCTATCCCTATGCCAGTCCCTGCCCCTGCCCCTCCCCCTGTCCCTGTCCCTGTCCCTGTCCCTGTCCCTGTCCTGTCCCTGTCCCTGAGCAGGTGGCCCCCGGGGCTGCCCTGCTCCCAGCTAATGACATGCATGCTTTGGGAATACAGGGGCAAATCTGTACTTGCTGCTTCATGTGCCTGTTGGACTGAAAGCACAGATGCTGATTTCCTCTTCTCTGTGCCCCTGGAAAATCTAGTATTTAATATTCACCTGACTAGGCAGAAAGAAGAGAAAAGGGATTTTTGATTAGGTTAATTGTTTTTAATGACAGCCTGCCACATTTGACAGATCCCTCTTGTGAAGCCTCAAGACAAGCAACCTTTTCTTTCAGATGCACTCTGTGTGCTTCTGTATTTTGTAAGTGTGCTGAAGTTTCATTTTCTGATTTGGGCAGGGAAGTCACTTCTTTCCCAGTTGTCTCCAGGTTTCTCTGGGAAAACCAGACCAGAGCAGTAACGTGTTACCTGGGGGAGAGTCCAGGTGGGCTAATGGCAGAAACTGGTGAGGGGAAAGCTGCATTTCCTGGCCTCAACTAGCCTTGGTGACTGACCAAACCTAAACCCAAAGTTGAACCAGATTCAAATGTTCCTGTATGAGATTGAGGCAAAAACTGGACATTCTTCTGAGAGAGATGTGTAAAGTGCTTCAAAAACACGTGCTAGTTATTAAATTCTGTATAATACTAAAATTCATCAGATATATTATTAGTTCTTTATAATCTAAAATTATACAAAGAAAGAATCTGTAAATACCTGAGTCATAACTGAGGCTGAGGCCAGAGGGCATCTATCACATCAGGAATCCTTACTGATGGACTGCTGAAGGGAGCAGCAGGAACAAGAGGATGTTCCAGGGCAGGACAGACAGATGTCCTGGGTTTGAGAACACGGAGATGTGGAGGGAGCAGCCAGTGATTAACAGGTTCTGTGCAGTCTGAAGGAGTTTTATTTCATCCATCCTGGAATGCCTCCCTGGTTTGTCCCTTATCATAAAGCCTGTCAGGAGGCTTGGGCGGGCTCTGGACCACACCGAGCACCAGGCTGGGACACAGAGCTACCACCCCTGGCAGGCCGTGACACCTCAGAGCTTTGTGCCTCAGTTTACCCATTGATTAGGGTGATAGCCTTCCCAGAGTATTGTGGTGATTAATTATTAATGTTAGTAAAGCGTTTTGAAGATGAGGAGTGCTACATGCTGGCTGAAGATCTTAATTACCTCAGCCTCATGATGAAATTTTTATATTTACATAATGAACCAGTCACGGAAGAGGTGCAGAGATGGTCTCTCCTGGTGGACAGACTCATATAATGCAGTTATCTCTGCCATTATCACTATCTAAATCGAATCAAATCCTTTTTTTCCATGGGGAATCTGCTTTTGGAGCGAGCAAAGCCCACATGCTCCCTGTGAGACTCCCGGCATGGCAAACAGCCACGGGACCTTGGCTAATTTCAGTCCCTGCCCATGAAACTCACCTCACCCAGAACTTGTTTCAACTTCTCCAGCTGTTCTTGGCATGTATTGAGATTTCATAAAGTTGATGCCATCAACTCCCACACATATGGCAAGGCAGAGTGAGAGAGAAAACCCACACACATAACTAATATATAGGGAGAAGAGGTATTTGCATGGGAGAGCACAAACACGAGCTCTGCTCGCTGGCCCCGCCTGCTAAGGCCGAGATGCACAGGGAGATGCAGATGGGGAGCTGACTCAGAGCTCGCAGTGCAGAGCTCCAGCAGACACTCGGTGCTCCAGCAGGGCCACAGCATCCACTCTGGGGGCAGAGGGGCCAGCGTGGGCTGGGAGGGCTCTGGGCACACGGGGCAGCTGCTCCCTGGCACTGCTGAGGAGTGTGATCCCTGCACACTGCGGAGTGTGATCCCTGGCACTGCTGAGGAGTGTGATCCTTGGACACTGCTGAGTGTGATCCCTGCTCCCTGCTGAGTGTGATCCCTGCACACTGCCCAAGGAGACACAGCTGGGCCACTGCAGGAGCTGTGATTCCTCTCAGAGTTAGTTTTGCTGAGACATTTTACTGGCCATACAGAAGGTTTGTTCTCCCTGTATGTCCCTTTTCCTTCTTCTTTTCCTTTGGAGTCAAGTGCATAGTTTTTCAAACTTCCAATGAGACTCATGTTCAATCCATAACTCATTATCAAGATGACACCTAATTATTACCAATTTACAATCTCGCCCTAGTTAGGAAAAATCTGGGAACTGCAGGCAGGGGAGAGTTTGGTCACAAACAGAGTGGAGGCAATAACACCATTTCCATAGGCACTTTTAGATCTGGGCAGATTTCCAGGAATCCAGGTTTGTCTCCTAGAGACGATTTCAGGAGTGGCAAAGTTTTTTTCAGCACTGTGCAGTCACACCAAACTTTTCCTTGGGGTTTGATCTGCCAGGTACAGGGCAGCAATTTGGGGTGCTGGGGATGGAGCCAGGCTGGGAATGATGCCAGGGCTCGGTGCAGCACAGGGGGTGAACCTCCTGTGCCCCCTCAGCCCCCAGGCCAGGGCTGGGAGTGTGCCCTGGGCATCCCTGGCTCTGTGGCACAGGGGCACCCGCAGTGCCAGCCCTCTCCAGGCTCTCCTGAGATCAGAACCCCTCTGGGAGCTCCCCAGCCCCGTGCACCTGCTGTGGGAGCTGGGCAGGGCAGGACCCAGCCCATCACTGCAGCTGCTCCCTCAGTCACTAATGGGCTGCACTCTCAGAAAGCATTTAAATCTGTTTTACTGATTGAGAGACAGCAATGAGATTTTGCTAATTAGCTCGGTGCATACCCCGTGAGCCCTGCAGAAGCTTGGCCACATCGTGGGGTTTATTGGACACCAAGCACCAGGCTTCCTATTTCCTCTTCTATTTATATTCTCTGTTCAAATGAAAACCACAAATCTTTCCGGGTGACCTGTTTATTAAGTGAATTTAGAACACTTAACATTTGCATTTATTAATTTTCTGGAAAAACTGGTATTGCTAGTTACTGGGAACTAACTGCAATCTCAGATTTCACTGGATACCAGCTGCAGATCTTGGTACTAAGACTTTGGTGATGATTAAGCCAATGACGTGATTTCCAGTGGCACCTGTAGCCAGCTCCACTCTGCAGTGCCCTGAGAGGGCTCAGCACCTCGGACAACACCCCCACAGCCCCGGGCACAGCCAAGATAAAAGCAGAGAGTCTGAATGAGCAGATTTTCCACACCTGTGTGCAGAGAGAGCCGCTGTTGGTGCAGCCTGGGTGTGCAGCCACTCTGACCCCCAGAGCTGGGAGGGAATGGCACTCAGAATTATCTGTGTTTGTATGAATTCCATGTTCAAGCAGAATCCCAGAGCCAAGTTCCTGAAGCTGCTCGTGTCCCAGCACATGAACATGATTGAATTTTTGGTATGAATGTTTGGATTTCTGGGCTCAGGCACTGAATTCTGAGGTGCCCTTTTCTGAAGAAGAGCCTGTAGTGCCTCCCTCCCAGGGCAGGACTCCCAGATCCCTCCGTGCTCTGGAGTTTTGTTCTACATTTCCTTGGTTGCAGGATCAGAAATGCTCTTTCAGTAATTTCATCTCATTTCTCTTCAGTAATGACAGATCTTTTCTCTCTTCAAAACCACCTTTATGTTCTTTTACTGGGTCACTGTTAACTCTTCTACACTCCACATAATAACACTGGAGATTTTTTGTAGATAGGCTTTCTGCCAGTCTCCTTCATAAAAATGAATTACATCTGGAGCAGGTATGAACTTGGAACAATTCCTACCTCCCAGGTAAAATAACTCATCTGATGCATAGGCATACCATGAATCCCACATGGACTGAAGAGCTGGGAAGGGGGAAGGAAATCTTTCTAATTCACAGCTGAATTTCTTCTGGTGAAGGACATGTACAACCAACTGCAAGAAAACAAATGATTGTTCTGATTATTTTTCACTGTAGGAATAATTGGTAACATTGTTCTTCTTGGCAAAGATGAATAGTTGGAACCAGACTATTTCACAGAGACAAAATATCCACAGGGAGAGATTTTTGAGGCAGTCATAGGATGCACCCTACAGAGTGTGATTCTCATGACATTAAAGCTGTGCTGGTGGCGTTGAGATTAACTTCTAATCAGGGAGAAACGAACCTGATAAACACAGAGCAAACGTTCTAGGGAAAGGACAGTAAAAATACCACATTTTAGGCAAGGTCTGGCTCTCATTGAAGCCAAAAGAGTCGAATTCATTGAACTTATCCAAAGCAGGAAAAAGAATTTATGGCTGTGGAGGACGAAGAAACTGCTGTGAGTCCGAGCCACTGAATAACTCCACACCACAGAAGAGATCTCCCAGGGTTTTGCAATAGTAACTGTTGTGTTACTTTGTGGAATTTTCTGATCCTTTGATAATGTTTCCTCCTTTTAACAGCAAAATCCACACTGCTTCTTGAAAGCTTTTAGAATATTTTCCCCTGTGCTTTTATCCTAGAGAAGGCAGGACCACATTTGGTATTTAGGACAGGGAGCTGGCAGTCTGGATTCTTTTCAGCTGTGTCACCAACCCGTGGCCTGGCTTTGATCTGCTCACTGTGCAGCAGCCCTGGGAGTGTCCTGTGCCTCACAGAGGTCCTGCCTGTGCCACCAGAGGCACCCCCTGTGCACACCTGGCCTCCCCTCCTGCACAGCTTCCCTGCAGCCTGGCCAGGCCCAGGGCCACTGCGGGGGCTCCTGGAGCTGCACTGGGGCTCAGATCCTCAGGGCTATCCATGGGTGGATATTCCCTTGTAGCTCCACAGCTTTGGCTTCACTCACCTCCCCCCAAGGCCAGGCAAAGCAAGTGTTTATTAAAAACAGTTAAAATTGAACAGTTAGATACTAGACTGGGAGGAAGTAAACAAGCAAAATGTAAAGTAAACAAATATAAAATATTCAATTCTGGCCTCAATCCTGCAGCCAGAGGCCAGTCTTTTAAACACTCCCCTGGAATTTCAAAGAATGCCCACACACTCAGGCATCCATCAGTCCCAGGCTGAACATACACTGGGCTCCAACTCCTCTGGACAACTCTTTGAAGTTCTCCACTCTTTTATTTCCTAAAATTAAGCTTTATAGTATAAATGTGTGTCTAATTGACTTTTGCCAAAGCCAGCAGCAATGGATATTTTTGCAGTGGTTCCTCTGGCTTTAGACCTAATTGAGCAGGAGGTGTGTGACCTCTATAAATACACCTCTGGCCCTTCCTGGGAGCCAGGTGCCTCATTAGTTCTGCCTTCCTCCTAGCCAGCCTGCTGGCTACTGCTTCCCACCCACTCTGAGCTGCTCCCTTGGTTTCTTTACAGAGTTATTGGTCTTATTCCAGACACTGCTTACACACAGGTTGTGTTAACTCATGGCTTGTGCTGTCACCAGTTCCCCACAGAGACCTGTACATGGAATATAGATTATTGATGGTAGCAAGTTCTGACAGGACTGTCTGTGAGAGCAGTAATTCCTCAGCTTCATCCTCTCCCCCTTTCAGGGTAGAATTCTGAAACCCCTCAGAACCCCTCCACTTCCCCTGCCCGCCTTGCCAGGAGCCCCTGAGGTTCGGAGGCTTGGGGAGCTTGGGGGGCAGTGAGCAGCTGCCCTGCCTGCCCCGGGGCACGAGCACACTGCAAACAGGCTAAATAAAACCACGGGCTTTTTGTAAATGCCTTCAGCTTTAAAATGGGACTTTCAGTTTCTAAAGGCTGGCAGGGAGTTAGTTTTGAGTCAGTCTTTGTGTGGTCATTTTCATTCTGGAATGAGAGTGTTCTTGCACAGAATTACACTAAAATGTGTTGTCAAGAGACATTGTCTTTTGTTTCCATGAGTTTGCAAATATTCCCAAACAAGTTTGATGTAAGCCAGAATGTCCCAGCTTTTATCTTGCCGAATAAAAGCTTCTCCCTGAGCACCACAAGCCCTGGGAGCTCCGGGAGCTGCCGGAGCGAGCACATTCCTGACCTGACAGTGCCAGGCTCGGTGCCACGGCCCAGGCGAGGTAGTTTACAGCTGCTTCAGGGGTCTCCCTGTAGCGCTGCCACAACACCACGTTGTGATGAGACTTTAATGAACTTTCTAAGCTGCCTGAATTCCTCTGATGAAGGGCATTGGATGTGTACGGTTTGTTTGTATTGTTGCCTAATTATGAGCAGCAATTAAGACTTCACACCTACAATTTGTATTCACAATTTGTAAAATTCCCTTGCCTGGAGTTCTCTACCGCTGCTGCCAACAAGGATTTCATTCCTTACCCCCGAACAAAGCTCTCCATCAGCCTCACAGGGCCCGGCCCGGAGCTGCTGACTCTGGACCGCGGTTTGCGTGTCCCTGGGCAGGGCTGGCCCCACTGTGCCCGGAGAAGGGCGGTGGCAGTGCCCGGGCACACCAAGCCCGACCCTGCGGCTGCCCGGACCGGGAGCGGCTCTCCCGCCGCCCGGGGCTGCCCCCGCTCCCGGCACTGCCGGCACAGGCACTGCGGGCAGGAATCGCTCCTGTGGCTGCATCCTTGTCTTTGTCCAGCCCAGCACTCCCCAGGGCTGCCCCTGCTCCCAGCACTGCGGGCAGGAATCGCTCCTGTGGCTGCATCCTTGTCTTTGTCCAGCCCAGCGCCCCCCGGGTACCACCGGCTGTCAGTGACCTTCCCAGGAGCTCGCCCTCTTTAGGACTTCATGGTGTTCCATGCGGTCCTAATCCATTAACGGTGTCCGTGGAATGATTTGTGGAACCGAGCACATTTACACGCCTCTGATCTGCGATCTAGCTGTGCTTTAGAAACACAGCGTTGAGAACAGTTCTCTCGGGGAAGGATAGAGCCTATTCCTTTGGGAGCTCTTCTGTGCTGTTAGGCTGGGTGGGGTTGGGCAATCCGTGATGGGGAGGGAGCAGCAGGAGGGAGCAGCAGGAGGGAGCAGTCGGTCCAGCTGGAAATGGCATTGCCTGGGGCCAGTGCCCATCACAGCGCCCTGCCACAGCAGCCAGAGCACAAATGCCCTCCCCAAGCGTGGCATTACTCATGGAAACACTTACCTTGGAGCCACAGGGACTGACCAGGGGCTCTGTGCTGCGTTATTAATTTTGTTGCTGATTCTGTAGGTTGTGATCAGAGGCAGAGGCAAACCAGAACACAGCAGCGTTGTTTGGACAAACAGAACAGCACCAGCCCTTCCTTCATGGATGCATCTCCTGGAAAACACTCATTTTCTGACTCTGCTGGGGAGTTTTGCAACAGTATCTAGGAAATATATTCAAATGGGAATGTGTCCAAATGGTGACTATAACATGAGTATAAAGTACTGCTAATAAATTAATTGGCTTTGGGTTTTTTAGCTAGAAAAATAAACCCAGGCTCATGTTGCTTGAGTGAAACTCGATTCAGCATGGGCAACATCAAGAACACAACTAGGATAAAAACTACCACACAGTAAATCAAAGAGCAAGAAAAGTACAAGGCTATTAATGCTTTACTATAACATTCCTCACAGCCTCTCTGCACTTGGAGAACTGCAAGCCAACATTTTTCAACTGTTCTAAAGAATGTGAAATGTAAATGTTTAGAAGAAATTTTTGTGCCAAGCTGAGAGTGATCATAAACATCAGCTTCTAATAGAAACATTTTCAAAAGATGCGCTCTGTGCTGCCAGCATTTGAGAGCAACACCATGTAAATTAGGTCGGAGTCTCCTCGGATTCTTGACACTCCATTGCTGCCTTTTAGTTGCCAAAAATTGTTGGATTGATGCTATGTTTGAATTTAAAGTATGAACTGCAACTGTATTAAATATGCTGCTTAAATGTCGTGTGGATAAACAATAAATCACCTGCCTGGGGTTTGCTTTGGGGACAGGCCCACAGAAAATCTCAAGGGAAAAGAAGCCCTGATTTAATGGGGACCCTTGGTTTGTGCCTGGAGTCCTGCTGCCAGGTGGGTGTCTGTCCCTCTGGAATTCTGGTGCCAGGTGGGTGTCTGTTCCTTTGGAATTCTGCTGCCAGGTGGGTGTCTGTCCCTCTGGAGTGAGTTCTGGTGCCAGGTGGGTGTCTGTCCCTCTGGGATGTGACCCTGCCGTGGTTGGTGACACTGGGAGCAGAGTTTGACCTGCCCCGCCCAGGGAGGGGACAGTGCTGGAGTGAAGCCACTGTCCTGTAAGCAGGAGATGTCCTGAGTGGGTGCAGAAGACATTGATTGAATTAATTTCCCCCTTCTCTGCTTTGGTTGCTACAGGAGCAAATATGATCTTGAGATGGAGTCAGTGCCTTTACCTGTGTGAAAGAAACAGAGACCGAGAATGAGCAGGAGAGGGGAGAGGACCAGACAAGCCTCAAGTGTGGAAAGATGGGAAAAGGACTGAACAGCAGAGAACAAGAGGATGTGAGCTGTGCTAGCAATGAAATCACTGGGAATTCTGCCACGAAAGCAGAACTGAGTTGTTCTTTCAGGTATGAAAAGCTCTGTGAATGACAAACAGAACTCCCATTAAGAGCTAGGACAGGAAGCTGTTTTCTCCCAGGCATGAGCCAAGAAGCTGCAAAAGCTGTGTCCCTAAATTTGTGTGTTCTAGCCAAGCCTTGACAGAAGCCTTGCTTGCAGCATCCCCTGAGGGCGTTCTTTTAATTCCCATTAGTATCTCCTCTAGTCCTTCCACCTCCCCCTTGATTTCTGGCCTTGTCCATCTGATCAAGGACTGCACTGAAGTCTAAAGCACACAGGAGTCAGAGGATGTTTTGCACTGTCTTTAGCAGCCTGTGAATCGCAGCAGGGAGGTCACAGCTCTTAGGTTTTAATCTGTTTTGCAGATATATAGGGTATTTTGTGTTGTTTTGATCTGAGCCTCAGAAACCCTGGAAATAACAGAAGCAGCACACAGGTCAAAAAGGTTTGTGCCAATGGGACAACCAGAACAGGTTATGGGTCATTCCCATACAAACAGGTCTGGGTGCAGAACTAGGAATGAAGGCTAAGTCCTGACTTCCCTCCTCGTGCTTTTACCATTGGATCATGCAAACTCCCCCAAATTATCATAAAGTTGTGCAAAGAGTAAGAGCCAGCAGAGACCAGCTCTGCCTGGCTCCCAGAGCCTGCCAGGGCTGTTGGGATGGCGAGGGAAGGGACACACAATTCATTTTAGGAAGGTTTTTTTCCCCCTTTTTGTCGTCTTCTTTGTGGTGGTTTGTGAAATGCTGGGAAGGAACAGCACAATGAAGAGAAAATGTTCCAAGGAAACCAGGCTGCTCCATGCCATTGCCCAACCAGCACCCAGTGTACCAACCACGGAGCTCTGCATGGGAGGGTGGCACACATGGGCACTCCACGCTGCTGGCAGGAGGCCTCCCTTCCCCTCTGCATTCCCAGGGCACTGGAAGGGCAGGGAATCAGAGCCTCTCCGTGCCTGGCTGGGGTTCTCCCTCAGCCCAGCAAAATGCAGGTGCAAAGTTATCGAGTCCAGAATTTTTTGCACAATTTAGAGCCATAAAATGGAAGCTGCCTTTGAGCATTTGGCTCTTCCTCTCTTGCAAGTTTGGGCCAGATGCAAAAGAGGACTTAAGCACTTACAATTCCATAGGTTACTCCCTGCTCAGGATAACACTTCTTCCAGCACCAGCAGCTTTATGTCTGGACATGCCCAGAAGTGCTGGGATCTGAGCAGCTCAGGGCAGAGTTCCCACCTCAAACCCACCGTGATCCTCAGGGAAGGAAAGGAGGGTCCCTTTCCTCAAGGCAGCCAGGTCAGGAACATTCCAACCCTAATGCACCCCAGCAGTGGCAGCTGCTTCCCTTTGGCCCTGGGTGGGCAGGAGGGGCAGGACCCTCCCAGGGTTTGGGCCCTGGGAGCTCAGACAGGGAGGGTCCAGCTGGACAGTCCAGGAGAATCAGCATTCCCTCAGGAGTGAGACTGGGGACCTGAACCTTTCCAACACAAAGAAGAAACAAAACTCAAGGCCCTTTCAAGGAAAACATAAATGTAGTGAATTAGAACAAAACCAAAACAAAACCAGAAAAACAACCAACCAGAGAAACACACCACCAAAAACTGAAGAAACCACAGTTATTCTGCTGGCTAATTCATGAAGACATGACGGTACTTGCAGCTTCCTGCTTGGACCTGGATTGCTCCAAAGTTATTTTGTGTGTTAATCCTGTGGTTTAGATGATGAAGATTAGGTCTGAGTGAGCTGGTTCAGATAAAAGGGGAAAAAGGCAGCAACCAAACCTTCACCCAAACTCCAACCTAAACTTTTCTAAGCTTTGAATACAATAAAAAAAGTATTAACTTTTCCTTATTATTCCTTTGTTTTGCAATTAAGATTTTATTTGTAGGTACTGTTATTCATTAGCTGCAGTTATTCCTTCAGAGCTTTGGAAGTCACAGTGCTGAGGAGGAGATCTGTCATCCCTGCAAACACAAAAACACACACTCCACGTTCACAAAAATGTGTTTCTGCTCTCCTGAACTTGGCTTTTTAATAGAACTGGGCTGTTTAATCCTGGTTACTGCTTCCAGTGTGACTGCCCCATACCCTGCAAGTTTCTGCCCAGTTTTGGTTTCTGTGCATCTTGGCCTGGAATGTTCAGTTACAGATTTCCTGATAAAGACTCCAGCTGACAGCCAGCAATTTGGCCAATGTTCCTCAGAAAAATAGGAATATAAAATCACATTCCAAAACCTAAGAGGAAATGTGTGAGTGATTGATTCTCAGAAAAAAAAACCAAACCCAAAACTAAACAAACAAGAGCTGCCTGCTGCTTGGCAATCTTGAAAATTGAAATTAAAATGATGTTCTTCAGCACTTTACTACGTAATACTTTTCAGTACCTATTTTTAAGTGGTTGCCTCAGCCAATAGCACACTTTAGTCCTTGATTAGCACATATTTGGCACGCAGAGCACCAGGGAAAAACACACTTGCTCCATTTATTCTCAAGCTGGACAACTCTTTGCAGACAAAACAAAGGCAGCATTTGCTCCCATGCAAAGCACTGAGCACATCGGTCCAGCTCCTGTAGCTGCTGGCCCCATCCTCTCTCTGCAAGCCACAGACAGATCCTGGCAGCTCCTGGGTGCCTGGCAGGGCTCTGCACACCCTGTGGGCTTGCTGAGAGCCGTGGGATTGAGTGCTCAGGGAGCACTGGGCTGCAGGAATGCTGCCCACGGACACTTCTGTTCACAGAACCCTGTGCTGCAGTGCATTGCAGCACAGCAAGTGCAGCAAAACTCACTGGGTGCATCCACAAGGGATTTCTATCCCATAAGGGAGGGGCTGTGGGGCCAGGCCACCACCACATCAGCATTTCACACAGCAGCTGCACCTCCAGCGAGCAGGCACAGCAAAGAGCTGCTCAGGCTGGGGTCTGGCTTCTTCACTGTGCAAGGGGCAGGTGCCTTCAAAGAGAGGTGGGGCTTCCCAAATGCTTCAGGATTGAGGATCCTACCAGTTCAGGAGGATTAATCCAAGCCTTCCAGCCCTAGAGCTCAGCAAAGTGTCTCAGGAGGGTACAAGGCAGTGGGGAGGGCTGTGTGGAGAGTGCTGCTCGCAGCTGCAACCTCTGATCTGGGTGGGCACCGAGGAGGGAGCTGCTCTCTGTGCCAGCTGCTGTTTGTGCAGTGGTTCAGTCAGGAAATATTAGAGATGGGATGAGTGACTTCCATCATCATAACCAAAGAGGCTTGGTTTAACG
This sequence comes from Notiomystis cincta, assembly GCA_013398075.1. Lineage (NCBI taxonomy): Eukaryota > Metazoa > Chordata > Aves > Passeriformes > Notiomystidae > Notiomystis > Notiomystis cincta. The sequence goes on along the minus strand of VZRX01016564.1, from coordinate 19,949 downwards.
TTTGAACTTTCTGAGTGCTTATTCTAATTCAACCACAGAATCTTCTGAGAGTTCAGCCATCACTAATTAAGACCTGCAACGATTTATCTGTGGTTCATCCCTGCACTTGGCAGCTTCTGCTCCAGAAGGACTGAGCCCTGCAAAGTGTCAGTGCTGGGAATACCCCTCAGAGGAGCACAGGGAACAACCAAGCAGCTCCACACCTCCCTGTTAACTCCCTTGCCCCTTCCATAGCTGGGGGTGCTTCTGTGTGGCCTCACATTTAGGGTGAAAACAAATAACCCACTTCAAAAATAAACTGCCCTAGGAAGTGTCTTTGAAATATTTAATGCCAAATTACAAAAACATAACATGCAAATGTAAATAATTTCCCCTGCAATGAATGCAGGAAATAAAGAAGTGGTATAAACAATAGGGAATTGGACAGGTCTGTTTTGGTTCCCTTCCTCCTCCATCTCCCCCACAGTGTGATTTAATTAATATTCATGAAAAAGAGAAGGAATAACACTTATCTGGTAATTTTTCTCCTTTTATTTTCTGATCACACCTAATTTAAAGGTGTTTTGGGGTTGCATTTAGTCCTATATAGGTGAACTATATATGGTTGTTTGAGCCTTTTATTAGGCATGATTCATTCTGCATATCAGCATAACGTGGAGCTCTGTTCTGTTTGTGATGCTCAGTTATCTGCCTGCCCCCAGCTATCCACAGGCATGGATTTGCATGGACACTGCTCCCCTGTGGAAGAGAATCCCAGGAATGACTGGTCTGGCACTACCTGGCCAGGTGAGGTTCCATTCAAATAATGCACATGCCACCAAAACAATTCAGATCAAAGGTCTGCCTTTCAACAGAATTCAAATGTAAGGACTTCTAAAGCAATTTTAGCAGTTGGCTTTACAAATGAACTTATGTCAGCTGCTCTGTATGATGAGTGACTAAATTACTTCTGTATCTAATCTTATCTCGCTGTCTGTCTGTCTGTTTTCAGCATTTCAGTGCCCATCACACATTACCCAGGCGCCACCGTAAGATTAAGGAGCTCTGCAGGGACATCCTCAACGTGGTCTGCTCAGAGGTCGTTAGCAGAGCCTTTGGTGGGGCACAGCCCGGGGGAGAGCGTGGAAGTGAGCCACAGGAGGGAGGAAAGGGAGAGGGAGAGGGAGAGGGAAAGGGAGAGGAAAAGGAAAAGGAAAAGGAAAAGGAAAAGGAAAAGGAAAAGGAAAAGGAAAAGGAAAAGGAAAAGGAAAAGGAAAAGGAAAAGGGAAAAGGGAAAAAGGAAAAGGAGGAAGCAACTGCTGGAGCCTTTCTGGCTTTGCTCTTGCTGTGTGAGTCTGCTCAGGTGGAGTCCAGGCAGCTCGTGGCAGTGGCCTTTGTGCTGCTGCAGGGACCCTCATTGTCACCCTCATTGTCACCCTCACTGTCACCCTCGTTGTACACTCCTGTCACCTCGGACTGGGCTCACAGGGTCTCAGCACTGCTGTCCCTGTGCTCTGCTCAGGTGCCATTCCCTGCTGGCTCTTTGTGGTTCCTGTGTGTTCCAGGACATTTCTCTCCCAGAGGTCCCAAGCAGAGAGTGGCACTGTGACTCAGGAACCACCTTCTCCGAGAGAACACATTGGTTAAATTTTATTTTCTTCATAGTGGACAACTCCTCTCAATTCCCCGTTTGAAGGAGCCAGACAGGGTGGGTTTCAATGTGCACAAGGCTGGAGGAGCCATGGGATCAGGAGAGTCCCAGGAAGCCCAGTCCTGCTCCCACTGGAGCACTGGTGTCCCCGAGGACAGGCTGGGACCCCGTGTCCCGGGGAGGGGGCACTGCCACCTCCTGCTGCTGCTGCTGCCCCAGCAGCTCCTGGTGACTGAAGGTGCCAGAGCTGCTCCAGTGCTGCTGCTCGAGGCCAGGCTGTGTCCTGGGGGCTGGTGGCAGCGTGCTGAGGGGCTGCTCAAGCCAACCCTGAAGCCCTTCGTGCCCCTCTCGGTACCAGAGCAGCCGGGGACCCAGGCTGGGGGTAAATAGGTGGCTCCAAAGTGAGAAGGAAAGAGCCAACGTTGGAAGCTAACCACAAAACGTGGGTGTAAACGATTACCAAAGGCTTCCAGTAACTCTGCTATCATCAGAGACTGGCTTTATGGGTATGGCCTCAAGAAGTTTCCCTCCACTTAATTAAAGAGGCAGATAAGTATCTAGGTGGAGTGTGCAGATAGGTTCTGAATGAGTTATCCACTAAGGCTGGTTCGCTGCACCTATTGTTAAAGCCAGAATATAATATCAGATTAATGCATTATATTTGCCTATTATAGCACTATGTCATCATTATATGACATGTTATAATTAAAGCCCTGCATTAGAAACAAAACTATTTGGCTTGGGATAAGTTGCCTTTATGACTTCTGTGGTTATGATTTCCTCCTTTTCTTAACCCCTTAAAACTGCATAATATAGCTATTTGTAGCTGTATAAAGAAAGTTTCTAGTTTCAGATTCTAATCTCTGGTAATTCAATGTAAATAAAGTCAAAATCTGGCACATAGACTTTTCCTGTGCCAGAATATTTGCTAGTGGAGGGGAATCCACGTTGTTTGGGTTGACAGGATCCCAGAGATGGGCAGATTGAAGAGGAGGGTGCCTGACTCGCCATCCCTCCCAGTGCCTCAGCTGTCCCCGTCAGCTGCTGGGCTTGTACCACTCCCCAGGACTTTTCAGGAAGCCGCTTGGCAAACTCCCACTCTTCCTTTCCCTGCCTGGAACTGCAGGAGGAGAAGTCGGCTCTTGGAGCGCTTTGCGGCCGCAGCTGCCGGGAAGGGAGCGCTCCCAAAGGCAGACCTGGAGCCTGGGTGTGGGATCGCTCCTCGCCGAGATTCGGCTGCGATTGCAGCTTGGGTAACTGACTATGCTAATGTCTCTAATTAGCATTTGCATATGCGCGCTTCGCAGCTCCGGGAGCGTGATTCACGCGGGTCAGCGCCGAGCTCAGCCAGCAGTGCCCCTGTCCCCCACATCAAACACACGGATTTTGCAGGGGCTGCCACCGGCAAGGTGTAATTCCCAAAAATAGCCGGGCTGGGGCTGCTGCCGAGCAAACCCGGCAGGGCACTGAATTTCCTGCTGCATTTATTATCCGATATTTTGCAATGCTCTTATATAAAGCTAATTGATGTCTTTCATGTTAGTGACTGAAGTGTGGCTCGTTTGGCTCGGAGATGACCACCTTAATGAGGGTAATGAGGAGGGGACGGCTGCCAGTAGCCGGGGGTGACATCCCACTGTCCCAGTCAAGCCCTTGGTGAGAGTTTATTCTGTTGCTGCAATGCTGGTAATTCGGTAATTTTCTTCCTGATTCATGATGACCTTTCCCCCGGACTTGCAGAGAGCTGGATTTGGCCTTGGAAATTGGCTCGTGCACCAGGAACTGTTTTGTCATTTCTGTTTCGCTTGGAAATGTGAAATTCTCTTCCCTGGGCAATTTCTCCCATGTGGGAAGGCCCCAAGTGTGAGTGCCAGATGTGTCAGATCATCACTCTGGGGCTCACACAGGCTTCTGATGGAGCTGCTGGAGACACGTTTGTAGCATTTCATCTAAAATAATAAAGTTCCTCCAGCGGGAAGTCAACAAGCAAAAATAACAATATAAAAAGGGATTTTAATTTTTGCCTCCAACAGTTACTTACCTGGCTTGTGCCACTGGTCCCGTGGCCACTGCTGAAGGGAAGCTCCCTGTCAGGTGTCACTGCCCCAGGTGAGGCACTGAGCCCTCCCCTCGTGGGGGCTGCTCAGGGTGACCCAGTGGGGCCAGCTCAGGCCAGCAGAGTCCTCCCCTGTGCTGCTCCATCTTCTGCCCTGCAGAATCCTCAGTGCTACAAATCCCTGCTCAGCCCTTGGAACGTTCCCATCAGCCTCTCAAAGCCCCTCATGAGCCCCTTCAGTGCCTTCCCTCAGTGACTGAGGAGCCGGGGCTGAGCAGGGGGGTTTGTCACTGTCCCGGAGCCCTGTGCTCCCTGAGCCTCTGGCAGTGCCCACCAGGGTCACAGCAAAGGGCCCTGGCAGGGCAGGGCTCGGCTCTCAGGGCAGCTCAGAGAAGGCAGAGCTCAGCTTCAGGGTAGAAAAGGGAAGGTGCTATCCAGTTCTGAGGGTGAGCTTCAATACCTTCAGACTGTGGGGCAGGATAAAAATATGCCCCCTGCAGAGGATTGCCTAATGAGGGACAGGCTGCTCTACTCATGGGGGAAAATTGCTTTCTAACAGCATCTGCCTATTTTACATACATAATGAGCCAGACTCTGTGGTCAAATTAGTGTCTGGGAAGGGTTTGGAGAGAGGGACAGTTGTGCTCCTGGCCTTGACAGTAACCAGTACTACCCTGAGAAAGAGCAGAGTGGAAAAACAGAACGATGTCTGCAGAAACCAACAAGTACCAAACCCACAGGTCCATTCTGCCTCTTCATTACAGGAGTCTGTGGCTCAGAGGATGAGGAAGGCACTAACTGAGGGCACAGCTTCTACCTCCATCAGAATTCAGAGTCTTGTACAAGCACCTGGTTCTGCCCTCCCAGGCAGGGGCACTTCCCTGGCAGGTGGAGCTGAGGAAAGGCTGCCCACCCCTAGTGCCAGCTGGAGTGGAGCAGTCACTGCAGAGGACACAGAGGGTGCTGGGGGGTCTGCAGCCCCCTGCCCCAGCCCTGGGGGCTCCCTGGCACTGCTGGAAGGGCACACGAGCACCTGAGAGTGGTTTGTCCCTGAGAGCCCTGTGCTGCACAGCCCTGCCCAGCCCCTGCCTGTCTGGCACCCCTCAGAGTCCCTGCTGTGCCCTGCTACCCCTGCTCTGTGTGGAAGCTGGGTTTGCCTCTTTAAAAATAAAAAAAAAAAAAGAGAAACATTTTTGCTTTACCTGTCATGGTAAACTGGCTCTCATGCCAGTAAAGCATTCCTAATTGGCAGGATTTAGAGACTGATCATTTCAATTTATGCCCAGAACAGGTAGGGCAGCAATGAAAGCCTCTCCCACCCAACCCCACCCCTTCTCACCAGTGTGCCTCAACCCTGCCCTGGAGGGACCACCTGGAGGGCTGAGCAGGGAGTTCCCTGCTCTGTGCAATGAAAAGGCCCCGTCCTGCAGTAAATACCAGCTTGGGCTTATGGCTCATTAATAGGCAGTGTCCCTCTGGTCATAAAGCCCTGGCAGGGCTCTGCACAGGAGCACCTGCTACTGAACTCCTGCAGGAGCAGCAGCCATTTCCTGGGATTCTGCCTTTAAGATGGCAGAAAACACCAGAGTGAAATTTTCCCTTCACCTCACCCTGAGGTCAGGGGAAAATCATCCACTGGCTCCTGGAAATGGTTCCCATCACTGCCACAGCTTGGAGCAGCCTTCCCAGAGCCGTGGGCTCGAGGGTCTCCCTTCCTTCCTCCCAGGCCCCTCCAGCAGGGGCACGTTTGCCTCCTGGTCCTTCTTGGCAGCCCCTTTCCCCCTTTCTGGACTGCTCCAGAGCTGTCCCCTACAGCCATGGCAGGAGCATCCAGGGCCTCCTTCCCACCCGTTGTGGGTGCCCATCCCTCACAAGCCAAACTCCACAGGAGAACTCCCCCCATTCTGGGGAAGGCACAATCAATCCACATTTGTTATTGACAGAGGAAGAACTACCAAGGAGACTTCCCCATAAAGTGGGAGCATCCATTCCTCTAAATAAAATGCTTTGCAAAACTAAAAGCTAAACCCAAGCACAGTTCAAACTGGGAGCCATTGGCAGGTCAGGCTTCTGCAACTGCAGAGCTAAAATACAAATAACAATAAACAAACAAAATTTTCCAGTAGCCATTAGTCTCACTCAGATTGCCCAATGCAGGCATCACTGCTTTTCTCAGCATCTGCTTTATCAGTTGTCTTGCAGCCCAGAGGAGTCCATGGCTCTTGGCAGCAGCTCCTGCTGATGTGCAGTGGGTTATTGCTCAAGAGCCTTTGATCAGCAGCCAGGCACTGTCACACCGTGCTCTGCAGCCCTGGCTTCCAGTCCTGGCCAGCACAAGGGCTGGATGGGCTCCCTAAGAGCAGTGGGAGGAAGTCAGGGCTCCTCTGGGACTGTTGGAGGGCATCTCATCCCCCACCTCCCTGGACACGCCGATTTCCCAGTGTGTTCCATGTCAGCAGGGTGGCCCAGCTTTGGCACCTCAAGCCATGGCAGCTCCTGGGCAGACTGCTCAGCTCTGCTCAGCTGCAGCACTCAGCCCAGTCCTTTGTGGAGCTGGAGCCCCCAGGAGCTCTTAGAACACACCTAGCCCCCACTTGTCAGAGGCTTTGGTGGCTGAGGCTTTCCCCTGGGAAATGCAAAAATGCCAAAGCCACTGTCATCTCCTGTTGCACAGCAAGGCCCAGCCAGATCAGCCCTCTCAGATTTGGAAACGTGAAACGAAAGTGCTCAGAATTTGCCAGGGCATGTGCTGTAAAGCTGAGCAAGGCACAGACATTTTCCCAGAGACACCGTGATCTCAGAGCCAGGTATATACAGATCCATGTAAATACACCCCATGTAAATACAGATCTATGCATTTATCATTACTCATGCCAGTAATAATAGTTCCACTGAAATGGCTACAGCCACATGTACAAAGCAAAGCACATGGGTAAGATCAGGATCTAAATATGGAACAGGCAAATCCACCTGCAGCTATGGCAACTGCACCTGGAACTGCAGATGCACAGACCTGTAGGAGCCTCTGCTGTGTGTAGGGGCTAACTGGTAACATAAAGATCCACGAAAAACTGGTGGAAAAGGCAGGACCAGAAAGTGTCTCTTTTGTTCCAAAGCTCAGTATTTATCCCTTGCATCTTAATTTTTGTCAGTGTTTTGCACTCATTAACTCTGCAGCTCTGTAATTTGCTTTGAAAGGGGCTGAGGACACTGTAGCTGCACTCACACAGCAAGGCCTTCTGCAATCTCTCCTGCTCCTTCAGATTTGGAGACTCAACCCAGCAATCAGCACTGTTCTTAACTTCAAGCAGAGAAATGCTTTGTGCCACCCTGAGTGGTCATCACTAACTCAGCAGCAGGAGAGCAGCCCTGTGCAGAGGTTGGGTTTCTTCACAGAGCTGGCACCCAGGCTGGCTTGTGTGCTTAACTGAAGTGTTCTTGGCTGGGGGCCAGCTTGCATTCCTCTAAGCAACCAAACTCCTTGATAATTACTGCTTTTTTTGTACCTCTCCTGCTCTCATGGTGCCAAGTTATCCCACAGATTCTCTGCTCCTGCACTCTGAAGTGTTAGACACGCTGAAGTCTCTCACTAGGTTACACTCTTGGCTTGTTTTCTGGCCTTTCTTTGCAAAGAGCAGTAGAGACAGGAGCTGTATTTCACTGCTGCAGGACACCTGGGCCTGTCAGGAGCACCCACCCCGAGTTGTGAGGGGATGGCAGAACTGGGGAGCGAGCACAGCTCTGTTTCTGCTGCAGCCACCGCGCCCCTCGTGCCTCCAAACCGGCTCCAGGCACTTTCTCTACTTCTTGTGATTCCCTTCCTGAATTGCTGCAGCCAAGTAATTGTTTCATCATGTTGCACTGGAATATTTTCCCATCGTGTCACCATCACATTCATTTCTCAAACCAAAGCTCCTCTGTTCACTTACAGAAAATCCATCCCGAAGCGTGGGTGCCCCCGTGCCCGGCTGAGGAGGGACAGGGCAGGTGAGGCTGGCAGGGTTTGGCTCTCTGGGGGCTGCTGCCCGTCACTGTCCTTTGTAGCAGCAGCAGCGAGCTGCTCACCACAGCCTAAGGAGCTGCTGTTGCAATACACTGGCAAAGCCACGGGATTTGCAGCAAACAAACAAGTCTGGGTCCGCGCGGGGCTGGGGACGGAGCCGCCCGGAGCTCCTGGCCAAAGCTCCCTTCTCTCCAGAGGTGTCTGCACAGCAAAGCCAGGCTGCTGGCTGAGCCAGCACTCCTCTAGCCCCAGCTCGCAGAGAATTCAGCCTGCAAATTGCATGAAATCGGGATTCCTAACGAAAACCTCTGATTAAATACCCTGAGCTCTGGGAAGGTGCTTCGATAGCTATGGAATGTGTGATACAGGAATCCCAAAGGCAAGAGCCCATAGGACAGGGCAAGGTGAAAACCAGATGTGGATCAGTCTTTCTTAGTGTTTAATTAGCTATAAAGTATTATTGGAATTCATTATGAGTAATTTCCACAGTAAATATATTTTGGGGAGAAAATTTATAATAAATGAGGTTTAAATTTGGCACTGCTTTGTGAAATTGTGGCACCCAGTCAGAAAGTTTGGAATTAAATATGTCCCTGTTGTAAATGCAAATCAATTATCTTAAGCAACTATTAACCCACTTATCCTCATTTTGAATTCCAGCCCTGTAGTTTCTCACATCCTGGCAGATCTATCCACCAGCTCAGCTCGGAGAGGAGAAAAATCTTTTATTAAAAAAAAAAAAATTTGAACCACTGAGCAGGTGGGGAAATGATCACAAAAGGCAGGCTGGTTTCCAGCAGAGTTTCCAGTTCCCCATGGATCAGACAGAGCAGATTTAGGGAGGAGGTGCCACCCCACTCCTGCTCCAAGCAGAAACTCTCCTGCAGTTCCCTGCAGTTCCCATCAGGCAAACACAGCACCACAAATTTCTCGGGATCCTGATGCCAATCCAAGGCTGGATCTGATCTTTTTAGGTCTTTACACACTCACCAGAGATTGTGCTGCTCCTCTGTCCAGGCTGGGGCAAAGCAACTTCAGCTCACATGAAAGATCAGGAACTTCAGAAAAACTCAGGGTATTGTTCAAGTGTGGAGTTTCTACCAAAGTTTAGATTTATTCTGCAATGATAAAACTCTCAGACCATGTTTTGGGTCCCAGTAAGGTGTTAAATAGGATTTAAATCTTTTAATGTTTTCACTTGTCTCTTCAGCAAGTGTCTCTCAAAAGAGACATAATTCCTCACAGATTTAATGTATTGGTTTGGCCACGTGGTTTTATTTTCACTTTATTGAGTTATTGAGAAAAGGTGTTCAGAATTTGAATATAATTGTTTCCTTGGGAGTAGCAAGTATATCCCTAGTTTTGCTTGGATTTCTTATATAATGTACCCATGCATAGGTTTCACTTTTCCTTCACACTTCACATTATTATTATTTAGGTGTTCAAAGGCTACTGCAGGATTTCAGTCAGGAAAAGCCAAACCATCACCAAATGTGACTGAGTCTCCTGCCCAACAGCCCTTGGGTGCATGTGTGCAATTTGGGTGATTTTTGTTTGACAGAGGAGGAACAATTAGAACAGAAAGATGCATAAATTTTCCTTCATTTTCCAAGAATGGAAAGGCAGTGGGAAAAGTGGAGAAGCAGCACCACAGCATCAGAGCTGCACTGGGGCACACTTGCCTTGGGCACATAACAGAGAGTGAAAACTGAGGAACTGCTTACAAAACTATAATTGTATTTTTAAATATATATTTTTTAACTGCCACACATGGTTTGTTTTGCAGAACTAAGCACTAGTGAATTCAAACACCTTACAAACCATGTTAGGTGCTTTGGAAAGGGGATGTCAGTGCCAAGGATTTACAGACACACTTCTACAGAGGAAAACACTCTGTTATTTTTGTAGCAATAACAAAGACCTGTAGAAATGAGTGATTTTGAAAAGAAAGATAAAAATAAAAAGCCCAAACGAAATGGTGCTTTAAACTTCTGTAAAGCTGAGAAGAGACCTCTGGTGCCCGGAGCCCTCTGCGTGGTTTGCCTGCCACGAGCTGTCCCGAGCGGCTTTGGGCAGAGCAGCTCGGCCAGTCCTGTCCGAGGCCGCCCGGGACGTTCCCAGTCCTGCTCTCAGCCAGCACAATCTTATTTGTCATGGGAAACTAAATCAATATTGGAGCTCAGACACTGTTTGGACAGGGATTTTCCAATCGCCCCACTGCAATTAGAAAAGCTCTTTGGAATCTTTTGTCTACTTTAGTGCTTGGAATTTTTTCAGATTCATTTACAAGCTATTTTTTCCAGACTATTATTTCCTAGGAAATGTTTTAATTACAGGGGCTTTTTCATATACTGTTTTAGAGGCAGAGTATTTCATGACCTCCATGCATTTAATGGCACTACAAAGCTCCTACAATGTAAGTTAGGAGGAGAACACAAGATTAAGAATGAAGGATTGGGGAATTCTCTTTCCAAGTCTTTCACCGATTCCTTCTGACATTACTGTAAAATTGGTGCATTTATAGCCTCAATTTTCCTGTCTGTACAAAAAATCATTGCTGCACAAGGTTCCTCCTGAACGAGAAATCTGCCATCCTAATTAGGAGATACCTTGGAATACAACAGCAATTTAAACATCACTCTTTAAACTGCAGCAACGCCACCCTGGCTCTCCTGCACCGGGGCAGGCAGGGTTTAAGGATGGGATTAGCTCCCTCATGCCTGGTGAGCTCTATCTCCAAAACTGGACTGTTATTTAAACAGATATAAATACCTTCAGAACATCTTATCTTTCAATCTACCCTGCCTTCCAGCCCCCACGAACTGAAGTCTTGTTGGAAGCCTTGTTATTAAGAAAGAAAGAAAGAAAGAAATGTATCTGAGGACATCTCCAGTCCTGCAGCCATTCCACGCTCAGCTCTGCCTGGGAGCACAACTTGTGAGTTTGGGTGACATTGTGTGGCCTCCAGCACAAGAAGAAAATAGGATCTAAGGATGTGGATAAGTTTCGTAATGATACAAATAGTAGAATAAACAGCCACAGGAGGCTGGAGTCATCATCGTCACGAGGGACAGCCCAGACAAGATCTAACGTCTGTCCTGCCTGCAAGGACTTGAGTCACGCTGTGCAGGAGCGAGCTCACCCAAGGAATCTATTTTAGGGGCTCGTAAAAACAACTGAACTGCACTGTACAGATGAAAAAGCAAATGGGGCAACCTGTGTGGGGCTGAGCCTGCCCTGCTCAGTGCTGCACAGCCCTGGGGCGAGCAGGGAGTCTGCAGCCAGTGGCACAGAGGGCTCCAGCTGAGGGACTGAGGGAGCCTCTGATCTTCAGAGTCAGAAAAAGCAGAGCAGTTCTTTCAGCAGAAAACATGTTCTGCTTAAAGAGACACCAGAAATAAGCAACAAATCTGGGATTTGTTTGTGTGGAATGTATAGGAACAAACTCAAGGCCACTGTCTCTACACTGACCCCCCCTTTGTGCTCAGCTGTCGGAGCACAGGCAGTGAAGGAGTTTCTTTCCCGGGGCACTGGGACTCTGGATCTGAAAACTTCATGCTTAAATTTGGCCTAACAGGAAGATGGAAAATGCTGACTAAGAGCTGATCTTTTGCCCAACTCCCTCCACGTAACCAGCCTGAGACTGTTCACTCCTCACAGACCTCGGCACAGCAGGGAACAACAGCCAGAGCTGCAG
>VZRX01016563.1:189311-251958 GCA_013398075.1 Notiomystis cincta | reverse complement strand
AATTTTAATTTTAATATAATGTATTTTGACAAAGATATTCTTTCAAAGCAGAATCCACAAAGTTTACAGAACAACTTAAGACAGTGTAATTGGGGAGAGTGTGACCTGTGCCTACAGTTTGTCCCAGCAGAGCACTGACTCCTGAATCATATGGATTCTTCCAATGTGGATCTGGATAGCCAGTCATTAGTGGCCATTCATTAGAAATCTCTTAGTTTTTTTATTAAGATTGTAGTAGATGTTGGAGATTAGAATGTCATGGTGCAACAAGTAAAATACCCTTTGGTAGCTGTTGACAGAAAACATCCAAGTATTTGATAGTGAGCACTTTTAGATAACCCCCGAGTTCTTCCACTTGCAGACCTCACATCCTGTATAAACATCTGACAGAATACATTCATGTAGGTTTTTATAAATCACTAGAACAGCCTTCTGGTAACTTGGGGTGCAAATGCCAAACATCTGAGTTGTGTCATGTTATTTTTCATTAACTGAAAGAACCCTACTGAATGGATGTTTCAAAAGTCAGAGCTGGAGTTGGAAAGGTCATGCAACTGGGTGAAGAAATGAAGGCAAGTGACCTCTTGGTGAATTTTAATAAAAGGTTAGAGATCACTTAGCTTGGTTTTTTTCTACATTATTGTAACTTTTCTGTGTCAGGATCACTTTTAAATGAAGAAATGGTGTTCTTTGCCTCTGTTGCTAGAGCCCATGGAGAAATTAATCAGGTTCCAAGGCTGTCTCTGAAAAATTGGCATACAGATAAGTGACAGCAGTAAAAATGCCAAACTGCTGAAATACAAGGTGTATTTTATATCAGCCTGCACTTGGCACTCATTAATCTATGGTGCACCATATTCCAAGCTCTTTGTTTGGTATTGACAGGGGAATTAATGGTGACTTGTTTTTAAGTTGTTTTTGTCACTCTGTGGAGGTAGTGGCTCTTCCTTTACCAGTCTCTACATCACTGACCTTGTTATCCTGTTTTCATAATTCCTTTCACATTCTCTTTCACTGAAAAAAAGAACCTTGAGTACAGAAGAGACAGTCTCCTTTAATTTATTCAAGTTTCAGTTTTGCTGGACAAAACAGTAGAACAACATTCCCCTGCAGTATGAAATTTTAAACAAGCATGAAGACTGTGCATGTAATACCACATTTATTTGGCTTTTTGTTTTAATAATGTGCAAGAAATGGCACAGAATCCAAAACAGGTTTGTGTACCATGCAATTCCAGTCCAGACCTTGGAAAGGCAGGAGTCCAGTTATAACCCTATGCTACAAGTTGTCAGTATGGGAGAACAAAATGTTGAATTAATCTTTAGTTGACAGTAGGGAGCAACATTTTATCTCTCTTTTGTCTGAGAAACAGGTTACTGTGCTGAGTATGAATAGTCTGCATCTATATCTGCTTTATTCAACAATAATCTGTGAGCCACAATTTTCAGGTTTTTGGAGTCATTAAATGGCTTGATAAGCAAAGGAAAAATGAAGGAAACAGCCAAGTAATACTTAGGAACATGTGTAGCCTTCATTATTAAAGCATATATGCACCATTTGGAGGATCTGGATTTTATTAGAGCTGTACACCATAGGCATTCTAGGCAGTACTATGAAAATATAACCCCTAAAACTAACATGCATTTTAAGAAAAGGCAATAGGAAATCACTCCTCAACTTCAAATTTAGTTCCAACAGAGTAAGTCCCCGACAATTAATGCGATGGCTAATTTCAGTAAATTAGTTCTAATAATTATGCCTTGCCTCTGTACCATACAAAGTGGTGGCTTGCATTTTCCATGTGGTATCCCACTCCAGCCAGTCCACGTGTGTGAGCAGGAGGGGTGAGGGAGAGGATGTGGGTGGTATTGCTGCCGAGTTTGCCACTGACAGGTCCAGCTGCTGTCCGAAGGAGATCTGAGCCTGCAGGTCAAAGGAAACAAACAGAGAGATGTGACAGGCAGCTGTTCCCCAGTATAAGTCTTGTAGCCTTTTAATTAAAACAAATCAGCTCCTGCTGTCTCTCTGCCTCGAGTATTAAGTTCTTAGTGAAAACTCTTTGCTTATGCTTTAGAGTTAAAAGGATGTATTTGTGTTATCTTTGCTTACTTCAGGCAGCTCAAGCAAATCTTTTAAGTATGAGGCCTTTGGGAGTGGAGAGGAAAAAGAAAACATTTCTTGTAGCCAAGAAGCTGTTAACAAACAGCGAGATGAATTGTGGAAGAGCATTAATTATGCTGTGCTACATAATTTATGTATAGAGACATCTGGCTTTTATGAAGCAACTAAAGAGACTAACTTACTAAACCCTTTGGAATCACCATGAAGATCACTTTGCATCTAAACTAACTGAAAAATACCAGTATTCTTGACCCCAAATCCTTTTTCAGGTAAAATCCTCACTTGTACAAGTTTCTGAATGAAATAGCCATTTCACAGCATTGAAATTTAAAACTGCTAAAAGTGTATGACAGTGAGCAAAACTGAGAAGTGGAATTTGACTAAATAATTTGAATATAACTGGTTCTATAATATAGCAGCAACATTACACACTGCATCACATTACTGCAATAATGCTTAGGTTTCATCTGAGTGATGTAGACAATGTGCAAGTTTGTGAGCATTTTGAGGGTGGGGGGTTTTAGATTACTATAATCTAAGCAAGATGTGTGAGCTAAGGTGTTGGCTTCTAGATGACAAATCTGTTTTTATGATTTCCTGAAATTTACTGACATTGCCAAAGTACTGGTTAAATGTGCATCTCCCTCTCTGGTCACAGGAGTGACTGTTGCACCGTGTGGGAACTTGCCTGTTTGTCTGTCTCCACTGTGGGTTTTGCTTACCACATTTGGAAAGTTTTCAGCTGCTAAGTGTGTGTTATTTGTATCAAACCTATGAAAGAAGTGAGTGTTAAAACCCAGGTTTTTGTCAAACCTTTTTTGAAGCCACAGACTTGTTGGCTCTTTGGGGACAGCTGCTTGAGGATGATGCAGGAAAGGGACAGGAAATCTCCCTGCTTACCAGTCTGTCCAGCAGACAGGAGTGGCAGTGCCCTTCTTGAAATGAGTATTGGGATGCAGGCTGAAGTGATGAAAAAGAGTTTAGCCAAGGTATTGAGGGAGAACAGGAAAAAGTGCTTTTACACGTGACCTCATACAAGTGGTTTTGGTGTTTATTTTATGCTGGGGTTCAGTCCTGAGTTTCAGCCAGTGGACCAGAGTCCTCTCCACAGGCTCATTGAAATGGAAATGGTTTTGCCCTGCTGCTGTGGAATGCAAATTATTTTAGGAATGTTCCTGGGTCCTGAGGCTTTCTAAAGCTCACACTTACAAGATTTATTTTTTATAGCTCGTTTTACCCAATTCTCATAAGAAAATAAGGATCCAGAAAGATGATTGGTGCCTTGATCCTGACCCAGCAAAATATGAAGTGTAGGTTTGTCTTCATGTGTACAAATAGTTCCCTGTGAGTCAGTGGTGGGAAAACATGGGAAATGCAGAATTGCTTTGCTGGATCGAAGTCAAAATGCTGAGTGCTTTGCAAAGCCAAACAACAAGAGCAGCCCTCAGTAAGGCAGGCTGGCATGAGATGCCATTTGGTGTCGTTCCCTAGGAATTTGTCTCCCTTTTATTACTATCTCTTTTAAAAAATACTATTTAATAGCATTTCTTGTTATCAGGGCACTGGAGATGGGCAAAGACTTGTGTTTGATGCCTTGTCTGACACAGATCTTTTGTTGACCAAAATAGACCAGTGTCGAGTGATACAGGCTGGGAAAATTGTCCTGAGAGACAGTTCCATATTTCAGAACAGAAAGAACTTGCTTTGAAACCTGAAGTGGGATTTGTTGGTCTTCATGTTTCTGGTATCAGGGCACAGGATATAAAATGTATTTACTTTTAATGAAAATTGAGGGGGTTTTTGGCTTTAAACTGAAAACAGACTTGGATAGATTAAGTGCCCATGTGTGGACAATATTTGATGAGGTGTTGAGGTGATCATAACCAGGTTAGAATATTGATTGGTTGGTGGAGAGAATGGTAAGGCAGGACTTTTTATGTATCCAAATTTAACGCTCAGTATAGCTTTGCCAAAATATTAGCCAAGGGATCCAAAAATTTTCAGTAGGATGACTCTTGAAGTCACTGGGACCTGACAGGACTCTTGGTTGCTTGCACACTACTGCATTTAATCTGTAGAGATGTGTGTATAGTTACAAAGTTTCCTTGTGCAGCAGGATAAGCTTATGTATTTGTGTAGTGTCTGTGTGTGTATAAACACAATTTAAAACATTATCACGAAGGTATACAAAATATCCTTAGTAAATGCATTAATGAAAACATCCTTTAGGATATGACTTTTGCCACTCACAGTCTGCCTTATGATTTTGTACAGTTCTTTTACCTCTGAATAGTCCTTTGTAAAAGAGAAAGACATTACATTTATAATTTTGGGTTTTCCTTTATTTTACATTCACAAATAAGACTTTCTTAGGGAACTTCTGCAATAGTAGTGAGCAAGATTTCGGGATTGGGGACACGAGCTTTCATGTGTTGTATTGCTCAAGTTTTTTTGCCTTTTCAAGGGAAAGATGCAGAATCCCATATATCACGAAAAAGATGACGGCAAAACAGTTATTCTCTTTTGTATTTATAAAATAATTACATGACTTGGAAAAAAAACCTCAAGTAATTGTAAAAGTACAAACTATACTATTTTATATTATAAATAAAGTGATTTATAATTTCATATATTTTGCCAGTGAGGGACTCTACATGTGGTAGGTAAAAAATGCACAAAATATCATTGTTGATCAGTGACATCAAACAAATCATGTTTGAAGAGTTGTACTTAGCATGCCCTAAGTCCTGATATGGAGGTACATGTTAGAGTAACAGAAATGTCAGAAAATCTGTGTACGTTTCTTTAGATGAAGATTTTGGCCACGCATATTCATTTTTCCCTGTTAGTACTCTGTTAATCTTAAATAATTTCTACATCATAATGATTTTCTTTCCTGTTCACGAATTTGGGAGAAGAGAAACTATGTCAGCAGTTAGCCCAGAACAAGCACTAGCAGTAGCCAAAAGAACACGAGCAGGGACACAGCTAACGCTGTGTGATAGATGAGTTGTCTCCTGAAGGTGTTTTCTTCTGAGGGATGCAACCTGAGTCTTAAGGTGTGCTGAAAGTTAAACCCCAGCAACAGATTTCTGTGGTGGGGGAAAGAGAGTCCTTCCTGATTTAATCTCAGTGTAAGTAGGTTAAGTGTGGTTTTCCTGTCACATCTTTGCTCGTGTATTTTAGAGATCTGCAACTGTATTACTTACTATAGATGTCTTGAAAAAATACATTTACTTGTGTTTTACCTTTACTTGGTTAAAATATGATAAAAGATACTTAGATAACAATGTCACTTACATGAGTCTGCTGTGAAACTATAAATGAGTTGTGCTGAGCATTCTTCTGAGTATCCAAGGAATAGCAGTGTCCTTTTTCCGCTGCGTGAGTAAGGCGGACAGATGACTTCACATTGTGAGAAGAGCCTTTTGGTGACTGGTTAACTAATGTGCCTCTTTGGTGGCCAACATGAAACTGAGGTGCATTTGGGGGCTGTATAGTGTCCAATCAATACAAAGAGTATGCCTCTGTTGACAGTTGTCATAGTTTTTGGACATTGTTTTTATGTGGAAAGCAATGTAAGGAATTCTGTAATAACCTCTGAGGACTTGGTGGGGGGCAGAAGCTGACTAGTTCAGAACAGCTGTGTTTCAACTCACAGTGAGTTCATAATTCAGAAGCTCTGATCCAGGCATGGATCATCTCTTCATAGCATAGGTCTCTTTTGCAGGCAGCTTGTTCTCTTATTTACAGATGGCATCGTGTTACAAGCACAAAGGTATCACCCATAGTGTGAAAGCTTTTCCTGTTGCTGCCACTTATGTTTCTTCCCACATCTGGGCCTGCTTTTCCCTTGGCTTTCTGTGGCATGATGCCAGGGAAGATAGATGTACATCTTCTGAAAGAGAGGCCAGTGGAAGAGCTCTGTCACGTGAAGCCACATGAGAATCCTTGGGTGTTACATGCAGGGCAGCTGTCTTGAACAACAAGTTGTAGTCTTATGTTGCAGACATTGCAAAGGTCCCTCACACAGCAGTTTCCTGGCTTCCCTTGCCATGGAGCTTGTTGTCTCTGATAAAGATGAGCTTCAAGGCCAGGGAAACAATGCTGTTTGGTAAAACCTTGTCATCCTCCTACAAATCTGCAGTGGCCTGCAGCAGCTGTAGAAGGTGGAGTCTTTGCTGCCCTTCTTGCTGCTTCCCAGTGCGAACCGTTGGTAAGCAAGGAAGTTATCAAGGCCATTGCTGGCAGCCTTCACGGGTGTCTCGTGCATCTTGAGCAGCCCCATAGGTCCTGTGCAGGCTGGTTCTCCTTGCTGTGCATTTCCTTGTGGAAGTCACCTTTCCTCTAGTGTAGCAGTGACCTTGATCCTCATTGTAGATCCTCCTCATGAACCATACCTGGAAACTGCTGCCTGATTTCATTACTTCCATGTCTTCTGCACCAGAAGAGATTTCCTTCCCCACTGTGGACTCTGGACATCCCAAGGCAGTCCCACCACCATCATATATATCTATTCTGAGTCATAGATGCACACAGTGTGCCCACTACAATCACTTATAAAACATAAAATGCATAGTCTGTGAATTTTTGGCAATGATGGAGCAACTGAAAATAACCCAAACCCTAAAATCCTGGCTCCTGCATAAAATACACTGTGACATGTCCTTCTAGGCAGTGCTGAACCCATCCCCACTTCCTCTAACGGGCACAAACCACTTTCCACCACCACAAAGCATTGAACTTTTCATCATTCAAAGTGCCTGTAATCACTGCTTTGCTATCTCTTGACTGGTAGCTATCTATTATACTTAACCCATCAAGTCTTCCTTGACAAAAATGAATAAACTGTTTTCCTGATACCTGAAAGCCTGTAAAAACCTCATTAGGCTTTGCCTCACATTTTCAGGGCTGCAATTTTCACGTACGGGTAACCTCCCATGCTCTGCTTCTCCTCCTCTTTTACCCATTCATTGATGAGAAAGGAACTTAAGAGCAACTGCAAACTCTTTTGACTGTGTGGGCAGCACAGCAGATTTGGCCAATATACCTACAACACTTCGTCTAAAGGTCAATGTGATACATCAGCGTGGTTTACAAGGGGAGAAAACACAGAAGATTGGCCAATGTTAAACTGAGGCCAGCATGGCCACTGGCCAACCACCTGAGTTTAGATGGACAAGTGACTGATGTGGCTGGAAACCGCCAGGCACTGTGCCTGCTCGGCACAGCGTGTGTGGCTGCCCCAGCTCCGTGTGGGTTGGAGCCCCTGTGGTCAGGGGGCAATACACTGTACAAGGGGTGTCCCCGTGCCCTTGAAGAAGGAGAGGGATTTATGGTGTGGTTTTGTGCAGCTAGGGTGACCAGCAGTCCTGGGTTGACATTGAGGATAACTGCAGGTAAAAGCTGGCATAGCTTATGAAGGAGCTTGTAGTTCTACTTAAACTCCCTTGCCTCTAGAAACAGACTTTTCTGTACTTATCCTCACCATGTCAGAGAAAATGTCTGAACCAGCTGCTGGAAGAGGAGCAGTTGCTCATGGTGGTGTGCCTGCTGTTCTTCTGTTGTGCGAGTGGGCTGTGTTGCAGTGTCTGGGATGCCCTCACAGAGGTGCTCCTTCTTGGTCTGTAGTTTCTGTGTCCTTCCCAAGGGCGGGACTTGGGCACTTCGGGGTTGCTGTCTCTAACACTATTTCATCATAGAATTGTATGGGGGAAAATTTCTCAGGCATCAGTGGCCTGTGAAGATAAACACTTTGGTGATTTACCTCCAAAATGACATCACTGAACAATTCAGCCGAGCCTTAATTGGGCTGTTCATGGATCATGGTGTCACTGCAACAAGGCTGGATGGAGGATGTGTGGGGGCCAGGGAGGGCATGGTCTGAGGCTGCACTTTCTCATGACAGGAGAGTGCTGCAGACCAGATGTGTGAGGATGAAGGTATATAATGATTCAAACCATATAAGAGGGAAGAGCTTGTGTTGTGGTGATTTACCAGGTAACTGCCCTGCAGATTGAATGCCAGCACAATTAAATCATTTTATCATGAATCTAGTTATTCAGTGGAGGAAATGAAGTCTTTATTAGTTGATGGCACTGCTTTGACAGTGATAACATGTAGCCTGCTATTTCTGGGGATGACAAAGGCTGGTGCGTGTACAGTCACATATGGATGCCATTAAAGTCCACTGTTCCCTCTGCAAGAGTTATATTTTAAGAAATTAACACCACAGACAAGTGTTGCTCTCAGCCAGAATGGCGTCAAACTGCAGAGTAGATTTTTTTCAGAAATAAGGTGTTTTCTGGATGATGGAAATCAGACTAGGACACTTGCTGCTTAAGAAGCCTGTGTCCTCATAACTGTTTTTATCTGCAAAGAGGATTCACTGATGTCCTTCTAGTACATGGGCCCCTTTACTGCTGCTTTCTCACAGCACAACACAGTTCTTGCAACTAGCTTGGAAGTATCTTATTAATGATCGCTGTATTTTTAAAAATGAAGATGTTTTCTTTGGCCCACTTCAGTCACCAACAAAATACTGTTTTCTTCATCAGAGTCAAGTCTTCACAGAATCATAGAATAGTTTAGGTTGGAAAAAACCTTCAGATCATTGGCCCAACCATTAACCCGGCACTGCCTTGTCTCTAAGCACCCTATCTACATGTTTTTAAAATATCCACAGGAATGGGGACACTTCCCATGGCAGCCTGTCCCAGTGCTTGACAAAACACTTTCCATTTAGGCTTTCTCCTAATATCCAACCTAAACCTCTCCTGGCACAACCTGAGGCCATTTCCTCTTGTCCTTGTCCTCTCCTGTACTTGGGAGAAGAGACTCATCCCACCTATCTACAACCTCCTTTCAGGCAGCTGTAGAGAGTCATAAGGTCCCTCTGAGCTTCCTTTTCTCCAGGCTAAGCAGTGGCAGTTCCCTCAGCTGCTCCTCCTCAGACTTGTGCTCCAGACCCTTCCCCAGCTCTGTTGACCTTTCCTGAACTCACTTCAGCACTTCAATGTCTTTCTTGTAGTGAGTGGCCCAGAACTGAACACAGGATTGGAGGTGTGGCCTCACCAATGCCTGGATCCCTGCCCTGGTCCTGCTGGCCACACTATTTCTGATCCAGGCCAGGAGCCATTGGCCTTCTTGGCCACCTGGGCACAGCTGGCTCATGGTCAGCTGCTGCTGACCAGCACCCCCAGGTCCTTCTCTGCCAGGCCACTTTCCAGCCACTCTTCCCCAAACCTGTAGCGCTGCCTGGGGCTGTTGTGACCCAAGGGCAGGATCTGGCATTTCACCTTGTTGAACATCTTTCCTTCACCCTAGTTCATACACACACACCCCTTTAAACACTGCCTGAAATTTTCAAGATTTGTACAGGGCATAAAATGGCATGCACTGGTGGGATTTGTACTGTTATTTGTGTGTGCCCTCACTAATACATGCATTATTTTTTCTGTAGCTCCAAGTAGCCTTACTCAGTCATTGGAATACCTGTGTGTTGGGGATTGCTCAGACAGCTACAGAAAACTCAGACTCTGCTCCTATGTGCTTATGTCAGTCAAAAACCAGCAGACAAATGGGAAGGGAACAAGATGAATGAGTTCAGCAGAAAACCAAAAGTCTTCAGAAAGCTTTCAAGAGAGCAAATTAAATGTCTTGTCCTATATTTGGTTAATATGCTTTTCGACTCTGCAAGGGTCAGGACTGTTAAAACTACCAGGCTTGAATGCAGAATAGCATGCAATGGGGTAAAATACATGATGCTTGAAAATTCTGTTGTAATTGATGTCTGGAAAATACATAATAATCAATGTTAATGAAGATGTGGAATACAGTGAACTGCTCTTAATTAAAATGCATTACATTAATATTGTCAGTTTACATTGTCTGTGAAATGAAATGGAATCAGTTTTTCTTTTCCTCTACAAACTGATGTTCTTCCTCTTTAAAATTTCTGTAGATATGTTCTCCTTATCTCCTAAAGAACTAAAAGACTATGCATATGATTACTAGCATGCAATATAAACATGAATACTCCTAGTTCAGAAAACTGACAATTCTTTTTTCATTTATTTTGTGTAGGTTTCCTTTGCCTGATCTGTAAACATGTCCACAGACCTGCTCTGTAAGTACATTTCCATCATCCCACAGTGATTTTTTTGTACCATATGTTTTTTATCGGATTCCCAGATGTACTCATGATTGATGTCTTTTATCTGAAGTATAAAGTCTGCTTTTACATTTGCGTTTCTTCTGAGACATCTGTGGAACAATATTACCATTATAATCAACGGGATTATTCTTGGAGTAAAGCATGACTTAATATGAGTAAAATTGTAAAAATCTGGCCCAAGTATAAGAACAGACTGGTTCATTGAGATTTAAAATTGCAATTCTGTGTAAAATGTTTTATCTATCTTTGGCACAAATACCATCCCAGATTACTACAGAGTGATGTGCTTGGGGATTTTTAATCATTCTGTGAATTTAACTCCTGTGCTTCCAAGGCATCATTGTCCCAGTCACATCCAAATCTCATGCTGTATCACTACTATTCACTATTATTTTTAACAGACAAGTGGTAGCCTCATACTTTGCTGTTGTAACTACCACAGAAGGTTGCTGCTCACGTTTCCCTGATACTTGCACTCTCTTGCTCCAGTTTAAGTTATCTGAAGCATTAAACACATTTTTTATGCTTATTGATCTGATCTACATGCTTTCTTTTGGAGTCTCTCCAGTGCCTCAGCTGCCTTTTTTTATCATTGCCTCCAAGGGCTGCCCAGCTGCACACTGTGCAATATAAGAGGGGGAAATTTCAGACACACATTTTGTCATTCTTCAGTACTTCCTCAGAGGAACAAAGAAAGCAGGATTGGTTTTTTTTTCATTAATAACTGCAATCAGTTAATAAATATAAACCCATCAGTGGCTTAATGGCAGATAGCAGCTATATCTGGAGATCAAATAATTTGTTAAAATGCATTTTTTAAATTTTATATGTGAACTGGTGATTTCGAGGCATTCTTAACTGCCATTTAGATACTGAGAGAACTCTAAAATAAGGAATGTAATATGCCCTATGACTGTATTGTCTACAACAGGCAAAACTGTTATCAGAAGTGAAGTATTAAAGAAAGCAGAGGGCAAGGTGACTGCACAGGGGTCGTGGTAAAGACTCCTCAACTGCACTCAGACGTTTGTCTGTTTTAGCAATTTTATGCCCTGGCAGTTTCATTTTTCTTCTTTTCAGCTCAGCAACAGTGCCTTTCTCATGTTCCCCCTAATGATCACTGTGTTAGAGAAGTTGTCACCTGAGTAGAGGCTGGAGGGGGTGGACATGTTCTGCTCAAAGAAGAGAAGGCTCAAGGGGATCTAGTCATGGTCTTCCAGTACAAAAATGGTGGTTATGGAGAAGGAATTGGCAGCAGCCTTTCCCCAGGCATGCCCTGTGACAGGACAAGAGGTGATGGCCACAAATTTCTTCAGGGGAGATGCTTGTGGATGCAAGGGGCATTTTCACTGAGGGATCAATCACACATTGGCATAGGCTGCCCAGGGAAGTGATGGAGTTGCTCTCACTGGAAGTATTTGAGATACAGCTTGACAAGACCCTGGGTAATGCTATTAAAGGGTTTGCATTCAGCAAGAGGCTGAGCTAGTTGATCATCACAGGTCTCCTGCAACTTCAATAATTCTGCAGTTCTGTATTTCCTTGTGTTCTCACCTGCCCCTGGTCTTCTCAGTATTGTCCTGCTTGTGCTGTGCCAGGTCCTGTGATGCTTGCTCATGTTAGTGGGGTAGAGATTTGTCTTCTCACTTGGAGATGTGTCAGTGGCCCGGAGGCAGTACCAGTGCTGAGGGAACATTCCAGGTTCCAGCTGGTGAGGGTTTGTGACAGCTGGGTAGTGCCTTGGTCAGTGCACAGGAGAATGCTAAAGAATGACATAGCAAATCTGCACAGGTGCAAATTGACTTCAGATCTATATGTCTGAATGTATGAATATAAATATAAATATAAATATAAATATAAATATAAATATAAATATAAATATAAATATAAATATAAATTTCAGGGCCAGCCTGTGAGCTCAGTACTAGCCTATGCTAACAAAGAACAAACACTGGGGTGTGTTTGAGGGATAAGATCTACCAGACTGTGTTCCAGGTAAGGAATTTGGATATAACCAAACTGTTTGTGGGGGAAAAGAGAAGGAGATGAGGAGCATTTAGGCATGTGGAGCTGATGCCAGGTGGTCTCAGCACCAGGTCTCTGGCTCGTACTGTTTAGCAGTAGACACATAGCCTAACCACCAGTCCTTAATCTTTGTTTTTGCTAATGCTTTGTTCAATACAATGTCAAGTTTTAGCATTAAAAATCTTGTCCCAGCCTACATTAATGAAGACAAGATGTATAATTAAAAAAGTAAAAATTCTAAGCAAACTGAAACAAATCCTCTTAAATTCCTTAGGAAAAACCCACTGCAGTCTAGGGAAAATTACACAAAGAAAATATCATGGTTACACAATACAAGAGCTGCTTCAGCTAGACCTCAAACTCCAGCAGCT
The DNA here is from genome assembly GCA_013398075.1 of Notiomystis cincta. Taxonomy (NCBI): domain Eukaryota; kingdom Metazoa; phylum Chordata; class Aves; order Passeriformes; family Notiomystidae; genus Notiomystis; species Notiomystis cincta. The sequence continues at coordinate 239,265 of VZRX01016563.1, read as the reverse complement.
AAGTCTTCAAGCTTGTGGAAATAAATCAGAAAAGCCAACATTCCAGAGAAGTTTCAGCACAATGAATTTGAGGTAGCAAGTGTTTCTCTGGTTTAGATGGAGAAGCTCAGTAAAAAAAAAAAGACGTTTATGAAAAGTCTGTCAGCTCCTGAGGCTCGGCCGTTCGGGGAAGCAGCAGACTTCCCTTGGAGCTTGTTTTTCTTTTTATCCTTGGATGAACTAGTGTGCAGTATATTATGCTGCCTGAATGCAGGGGTTTGTCACGGTTAGCGCCGGAGGCTGTCCCGGGAATGCAGGAAGGCGATGGGCGTGAATGGAGCGTGCAGCGCTCGGTGCGGATAGAGCCCGCTCTTCGGGAAACCTGTTGCTGCTCCTCTCAGCCCAGCCGGCCAAAGCCAGGCAGGAAAGGAGGTGGGTCTTTGATCTCTTTGTTGTAGCTGCTCCCTGGGAATTTGCTGAAATCAATGCCCTGTTTTCCTGAAGAAATGAATGGCTATGCCTAACTAGCTTTGTGAAGCGCTGGGGAATTCACCGCTTCTGTTTATTGACAGCTGAAAAGGAGCACATGGTCCTGAATGGGTCCTCCTGGGGAAACAAAACAGAGTGGAGTTAGACTTAGCTGAATACAGGGGCATTTGGAAAAGTCTGCTGAAGGAGGATGGCATGGTTCCTTCCACCCTGTATTAGCATAGCCTGACTTTTTACTAAAATTGCCATTTTAAATAAGGTAAGGTTTGTTTTCATTTCCCATATGTAGTGTGATTATGAAATGTTTGCATTTCTGTTCTTGAGTGCAAAACCAATGTTTGAGTTGTATTCTGCCATGGGAAACACCTAAGTGACTCTTGTGCTGTTTCTAGCCTCTGTGTGTGTTCATTTCTTCTTTATCTAACGGTGATTAATGAATATGAAAAGTAATAGAAAAATGAGTATTTGGGTCATCCAGTCAGGTCCTGAACATCAGTCATTTATGTTGGCTATTATATGCAATTTTTTATGCCTTTGAGAATCAGCTGAGTTGCATCAGATGATTTCTTAACTGGTACAGGCTGCTGTGTCAATACTTACACACAAGGCAGTGACTAACAAGAGGGCCTGCCTGGCAGAAAATCTGAGAATCTTAAATTCCTTTGAAATGTGAGGATATATTTTCAAACTTCTGTGTGTGGACTCAAGGCAAGAGGTAGACTCACCACTATGCTTGCTGCTGGCTTTAAGTGTACAGGGTTTTTTTGTAAGGACAGAAAAGAATAGGAAGAGAAGGTTGATAATGAAGAAATAGTATTTTCATTGTGCAAGTCCAGAACAGTTTATTAGACTAAGGGAATTTGGTGTGTAATTCATATGTAAATTTTCTACTGAAAACAGGAGAATGAATCACCAGAATTTTTATATTAGTTTCTGTGGTGACTGAAGGAAAAGATTTCTGGGCTCATGCAGCTACAACTTCCAGGTGTGGCCCACTTACAGTAGCAGGAAAAAACGTTAAGTAATGTCATTTCTTCCTTTGTTATTTTAAGTGTAAGGGCAAGCTCAGAACAGAGTAATTGCCACCATGCAGCCTTTTTCTTGCATGGCAGAAGGAATTGCTGTTTTTGTTGCAAACCTGATAAAAAGTGTCTGTGTATGTGTACAGTAGTTTGAAAACTCTCAAGTAGTCCCCTCATTTTGAGAGAAGTGCTTGGGAAGTTTCATGTTTTGTTGGAATAGTTTATGTTCCTCAGTCTGGCATTTTTTCTTAGAGTGATTTTGAGCTAGTAATCTAACTCGTTTTGTCTCATTTTGTGCTTTTCCCAGCAGATAACTTATCTGTTTTTCTTGGAAGAATTTGGGCTCCATATGCAAACATGCTTTCTTTAGATTACTATGTGATCCTTAAAATGAAAATACATTGCTTAACTGTAGAGCATCAGCATGTTTGCTTGTGGCTTCTGCTGTTAAGTTTCCAAGATTTTCGGAGTGAAAAAGCAAAAAAAGCAAATGCAATTATAATTTTGACTAAGATGTGAAAACACTGAACTCAAGCAGGCAGATATCAAAGTTTGTGGGCTCTGTTGTCATTATTGTTATCCAAATGTGTCAAGACTGTTTTTTGACCTCACTTAAGTATATTTATGCATGATAGGCATTGGAAGCCATTAAAATGCAAAGCTAAAACTAATATAAAGTTAACATTTAAGTTGGACAGGAGATGTGTTTGTAGGTCCTTTCAGTGCTGTAATCTCGATGTGTTATGAAAATGTTGAGCAGCGAGGGTTCCTGGGGACTCGTAATGGTGCAAACAGAAAAGAATCCCAGGCGCGGAAAGCTCAGTTGATCGGGGCTTTTTTAGTTGCTGTAATGGGGAAGAAAGTGGGTGATTCATGTGTGACACGGAAGGTGGCACTTGTTCTCTGTTCTTGGTGATAAGACAAGGCAGAGAGTGTTATCTTTAACTTGCTGGCCTGCAAGCTGCTTAGGCAGACGGGAGTGGGGAGGTTCTGGCACGACAGTTGTCCCTTTGCCTCTTGTAACATCTTCATAAAACATGAAATTGTTTTGACCTGTTGGCAATGTCAAAGTGGAAGAAGTATGAAATATTTGATTCCTAACCAACAGAGTAAAATATACCAAATACAAGGTGAGATATGTAATCTTACACAGCTTTAAGTAAATATGCATGTTAAATAACCAGAGTTATATAAATACATATCTGAGGAATGGTGCATTTCCCCAAGGTGATGCCTTTACCATCTGTTGATCTTGTTCTTTGAGCTAGGAAAGTATGAAAACAGGAACAAATTCCTTGCAATTTTGCATTGCTTAGATTTGAGTAATAGAAAGTAGTGTTATATTTGTGTGTGTGTTTTACTTTTGGAAATAATTTAAAGAAACTGCATATTTATCAGAAATGTAGAAAAAGTGTTTGAATTTTATTTGATCTCAAACTGAGATGACTGTCAGCAGAATAAATAGAGATGTATGGAGATACTTTATAATCTGAGTTGAGAGATTCATCTATGGAAAAAACTCTTCAATTTTTTAAGCCCACAAAACTTTGCAACTCTCATGCAATTCTCCTATAATAATCTATAATAATTTACTTTGTATTTCTGTGTCTTACAGGACTGTCCTTATGCCTCAGGAGAATAGTTACTGTGAGGAAAATGTGCTCTACTGCTGTCTAATTTGTTGCTGCTAATCTTATTATCTTATTTTAATTGGTCTATCAAAGAAGCCCAGGTAGACATAATTTCTTTATTACAGTATCAATCAAGACATTAGCTAATTATCATATAGTTCCCATAAAAATATTTTTGTAGGAAAAAAAGAAATAAATGTTGGGTCTTAGGAAAAAGAAAACAAATAAATGGAAACACAGATATGATACTTGCACATGTGAGTATTTTTTCACAGAAATAAATTTTTCTGTCTGTTCAGCAGCAGTTTCCCAATGCCTGTGTGTTTTTTTTTTTTTAAGAAATCAATTCATGCCTTAAAAGAAGAGAGTAATTTAACAGGGTCATAAAATCTAGGGATGAGAGTCTCCTAGTCATTTTGTTCCCAGAGAAGCTGGGAATCAAGCATGCTTTTCCTGTTGGAAATGAAGCAAGGAATAACAGAAGTTGTCTGTTACAAAGCGGATGCATAGTAAGAACTAAAGCTCTTCTGCTAAGCTGTTAACGACCCTTCTCTTACAAAAGCCAATGCTTTTAAAAGAAGACTTCTTCATTTCAGTATTTTAGATATATACTTTAGGGTTCCTTGATCAAAAAACCCTTTTTTTTTTCTCTTGGGTGAGTGGTAATATCAGTAGGAAGTTTAGATGGCTCACTGAGGAAGTTAACTCATTTTCCAGTTTTATTAATAGTTTCCACTGAATATAATATGGACTCGCCCTCCAAGGTCTCAGCCCTGACCAGCCCTAAGTGTCCATGTATTCACTTCTCCATATGACTTCTTTCTTTCATGATGTGGCTACTTGCACAGCAGTAGAGCCAAGTGCACAGACTGATAGCTGCAGAAGTGGGTCCTAGGGTGTAAACACTGCAGCTGTACTTGCTTCATGTTGTTGTATGTGCCTTTAAAGACATTGGGTTCTGCAGCCACAGGATGGGTATGGCATCTCTTCACTCTGCATGCCATGCTTCCTCTTTGCATTCTACAGTAAACTCGCATTACCTTCTCCAAAGTGTGTCTACCTGCCTGGTTCTTTCTTCAGAAATACATCCCAGGTGCTAGTGTCTTTGCTGGTGAAGTTCCCACAAGTCCATGTTCAAAGTCACCAGTGGAAAATCAAGGATTGATTTGGGCTGGTTTCCTTAGCAGAGGTAGCTTTGGTCACCAAGTTTTCTACCAGTCTCCCCCACACAACATCTGGACTTGGTGGCCAGTAACAACCACGTTCAATGAAGGAGACAGAGACCCAATCCAAGGTTCCCTTTTAAGGGAATGTTGCAAGGCTTGGAAATACTTCAACTAATCGATACTAAGCTTTAGTCATTGTAATTGCTGCACTTCATTTATCAAAATTGAAGTTGTGGTGTTGACCTGCCATCAATAAAACTGTTGACTGTATTAATGCACTTAATGTGGTGTGTGTGTGTGGCTGTGTGCACGTGTATTTAGGAAGATGTGTTATATTGTATTTTTCTGCTAGAGCAAAGGTGGAAGATTCTGGTGTCTGTGTTGAACTGCCACAGTAGCATTCGCATTTTCCACTAAAACATCTGACAATAAAATAAATCAACTGTCCTGCTAAAAATATCTCCAAAAGAAAGGTGCTTGAAATATATAAAATACTTCTGCTGTGGTAGGTAGAATCTGTGGTGTGGGAGATGCAGATCAGGGGTCCAACATGCGGCCCAGGAGCCACAAGGTGCTCATGAGCACTTTGAATATGACTCTCTTGGCAGCTGTCTGTGTTTCTGTGAACAGGGGCATTTTAGCATTGCCATCTGCAGTACAGAAGCAGCACAGTTTGGACAGTGCTAGTGGAGACCTAAAGCAAGCAGAAGGTGTCACAGCCAAGGAGCCACAGCTTTGCACCAGGTCAGACTGCTGCTGGCTGCTGGGGAAGATGGGCAGAGTGCAGCAGGAGGGCTTCCCTCTCAGAAGGCTTTTTGCTGGGCATTTCATAGGACCATGCTGTGCTGAAGCAGGTTCTTTCTCATAAAAGGTAGTAGCTGTTTCTGTGAGTTTGCTGTTAACCTCCTTCCCTGTTTCTGGATCTAATTTTATATGACTTCGTGCCAAGACAGTGGAGGCAGAGAAGGAAAAAAAGTATCCTGGAAAATCCAACTGCATTTTTCAATATGATTGTTTGAAATGTGTTCAGCTTTCAGCAGAGAGAGAAGTCTTTTTGTTTGCACTGATTAGAAGCTATTACATGTAAACTCTGGGAGGTGACTTCACTTGAACTGTGCTCATTTATGTATAGGGGTTCTGATAACAACCAAACCCCATGTGGTGTACTTGAAACGTGACACGTAAGTTTTATCCCAAGAATAACCAGAAAAATATTGTTTTTTTAAATTAGCTTTCAATCAGTCAATGAATTTTTTGACCTCAGGTCATTTTTAGATCAATGAACACACCAAGAACTTTGATAAACTAGTTGATTAGACTGCAGCGAAGTTTGCACCTACATACTTTCCCTCCCATTTGGTTTGTTGGTTTTTTTTTCTTTGTGTTGTGAGATTTTTGGTTTTTTTTTTCTCCTTTAGTTTTGCAGGAAAAATGTGTAAGTTACTGCCTTTTCAGGTGTTCAAACTGTGAAGGTAACTTTTTTTGCTGTGGAGTTTTTAAGATACAGCAGAGCACAGGTATGCTTTTGCTGCACAGCCTTCATGGGAACATGCTGAAACTGCTGAATTTCCTAGCCCAGCTGTGCTCCTTGGGGTTTCTCCAACTGCTCTGCTCCTCAGATTTGCTAGACAGAATGAGCATGGTAGAAAGCCTCATTGGGATTGGTGTGAGACTGACTTTTTATGGAAAGCTGTTTAAATTCCTTTGAGCTATGCCTGTTGTAGTACTTCATGGCCACCAGCTGAAAAACTTACTGTTCCCAGATGTGCTTGATTATCATCATGATGAGTCCCTATTAGGAACTAGTAATGAATCATAGTGTTTGTTATCTTGTATGTGCTTGTATAACAAATAGTTCTGCAGTTTGGAAAAATGTACATATTGGAACTCGTGTCTGCCAGAAAAATGCACACGTGCTTTGTGTTAGGTTTCTTTAGGGTCAGGTAAGTGCTGAGCCACCCTTCTAGAGCCATTCTCCCATAAGAACAGCAGGTCAGGATCATACTGCTGTGAGGAAGCAGGTGCCTTGACAGATGATCTCCCACTGCAGGAAACCCAAGGGTGTACTCTCCTTCCAAATCTTCATTCTTCTTGGGAACAAAGGCACAGGGAAGATGGAGGTGAGGTGAGGGAAGGTATCACAACAAGTCAGTGGCTGGGTCAGCATGCCTGAAGGCCAGGTTCCAGTGCTGGGTCCCAGTTTTAGGGAATTAGCTTGACCTGCCAGTCTGACTGAATGTATGGGGTGGGGTGGCAGTAAGGCATGTTTGCTGTTCTCTTTCTCTGTTGCTGTCTCCAAATATAGTAACTCATTTTTAAAGTTTTACATTTTAGTAGAGTGAGGTCATGTTCCCATGAATATGTTTAATGTTCAGAATGATTTCTGGGATGTTTGCAAACCACCTACCATTCTCCTTCCCAGGGAGGGGGCCCCAAGAACTGTAGGCATTTACATGCAGGGTGCTGCTCATGCCTGAGCAGGACCAGGACTCCTCCTCACCCTTCACCTGCATCTCAGGAGCTCCTGTCCTCTCAGCAGAAAGCCTGGGTATGGCAGCACAAGGCCTTGGTGAGGGGCCAGTGTTGCCCCAGCAGCATGTCCACCGTTTCTGTGCTGGTGCCACCAGGTAGAGACTGCAAGGCTGCAGGGTTTCCGTGTGTCAAAGACGTGGGAAATCACTGCTTGAAATCTAAAGTTTCTCTCTCAAGCACATAGGAGTAAATCTGCCCTTTTTTTTTTTGTTTTCCTCTTCCTGTGAGGGTGGTGTTATTTTGGGTGCAGGTTTGTGGAAAGTACTGCACCTGCTTCCCAAATAATTACAGTGTCATGCACAGAAGTGCAAGTTTTCATTCTTTAGCCAGGTGAATGATTATGATTGCAAAGTCAGCCTGGAGTGAGGTTTCTTGATTTTTTTTTTTCTTTTTTTTCCATGCAGAGCTGAGCAGTTGTACATCTCTGCTAATACAAGGTTTTGGTGTATGACATAGAAAAGACATGGAAAGGAGACATTGAGAAAATGTCCACCTATTTTGATGCTGGACTAGGGATCAGTTATTACAGTTAACAAGTAAAGATCAATCTGTAGACAATTTAGCATAATAAAATATCAGAAGTTAATGAGACTTGAATAAAGTGATTCTGAATTCTGGTAATAATAACAAATTGTATTTTACTTCAATATAAATAGAATCAATTATTAATCAGTTAAAAGCTTCATTTTGCACTTCAGACTTAGGATATAAGGCTTCTTTCATAAAGATTTTTTTACTGAGAAAATGTGTGTCAGTGGCCCTCAATAATGGGAAAATAACTTGTGATTAACTGTTTGCTAATTGAGTACTTGGAATTTTTTGCCAAATAAACTGTAGAACAAGGATTTCAAGCTTTTCCAGAACAAACCTCGGGGCTGGAAATCCTCATGCACCTTTGGGTAAGAGAACCAAGACTGGCATGTGCAATGTACCTCAGAGAGAAAATATCCAGAAGGTGTTTTTGCAGTGTTCCTCTGTGTGAAAGCTGAACAAGGCTAACGCAGCGCTACAGTTTTACTCCGGAATAAATTACTGTTGTTTGCTATGCAAATCTTATGATTGTAATTAGGCTAGGATTTGGACTGCTGTGTACACTGATCTTTGTTCCCTCTGCGCATGGGAGCTAATTCTAATGCTGCAAAACAGCCCAGCAAATGCCGAGCTCTGCTCAGCCTCTGATCATTTCTCACAGGGTGCATTTGCTCCAAGTGGACAATTGAACAGGAATGATTTGCCTCTGCCTTCACAGGGGATGTAATTGCACCGCAGGCATCTTGTGGACCACTGAAATGTTCAGGTACTGTAAAGGCTCACTTGAACCTGGGGGTTGGAGAAAATGCAGGAAGTAGGTCCTGATAGGCATCTAGTTTTTAGCAAACTGGTTTTAAAAAGTGATGTTCTGCTGCTGATTGGTTAAGGATCTGGTGGCATGTGTGAGCTATCACGACAGTGATTGCAGCTCCTAGTATGGCTATGTATAGCTCCCGTTATCTGTGCAGCAGGCTCTGTGTAACCGCAGCCCGTGGCTCCTTGCCCACACTAATGAGCTCTCCCCGAGGCTGGGCTTGTGCCTGTGGGGGTGGCACAGTGCTCCAACCGTGCTGCTGTTTTGGAAACCAGTTTGTTGACTGTGCTCAAGTCCAGCTTGCCCAAGCTGCCGTGCCAGCTTGGCTACCGTTGGCTGCGGGAGCTTGTCCCAGTGCAGCGTGGCTGGCCCCAGAGCTGTCTGGAGGATGAGGCAGGCTGGCAGCTGGGCCTGCCAGGCTCTGTAGTCTGCAGCAAAGGAGAACTGTCACCTAGACCTGGACTGGGGGGAAGCAGCAGCATGGTGAGGAGAGTACAGGTGAGCCACACTCACAGCCCGTTCTGCGCCCTGGGAACACAGCTAGCAGTGTCCGGTCAGCTCATGTGGTGGGAGTGCATCCCGCAGGCAGCGGGTCTGTCTTGTGAGGACCCAGAGAGCAGGGGAAAGCCAGGGGTTGGCTGCTGCCAACCATGCCTCCCCGTGTGTGGGACAAGTGGGAGCAGAGGCATTCAGGTGCAGGGGACCAGCTGGGGGTGTTGGGGAGATGTGCCCTTCTCTGAGCCCCTGCAGGGCTGGTTGGCAGGGGTGAGCAGCTCGTCCTTGCCACTGAGGTGGTGGCTGCACACCCGCAACCTGGGCAGAGCCTGCAGCTGCACCAGGGCTGGGCTCTTCTGTATGCCTGCCTCCCCACTGCTGCAGGGAGGTCCAGCAACAGAAAAATCTTAACTGCTACAACATCTATTAGCTTGTGCAGTTTTATCTACAGATAGATAAAAAGGCATTATTTGGAATTTTTTCAGAATCACTGCAAGGACAGAGGAAGAATGAAGAAGTACCCTCTAGGGGACAATATAGCATTGTTTTTCTAAAGATATAGTAAATGACACAATCTGGTTTTTAACAGCTTGTAACTCCTGTAAATCTCATTTATTTCTTTTTGTTGCCTACTCATCTAAATCACAGCAAAGCAGAGGAAGGGTGGCAGTTTTACTTTTTCTTGCGTGCTTGCACATGACCTCGAATCTATTAATTTTGTTTGTGTAAGTACAATTTAAGGGAGCAAGGAAACTGAAAAAGTGCCGAGGTACTAAGGTGCCTAACAAAAAGCAGAAGAAATCTTCTTTGCAGAAAATTATTTTTCTGACCAAGTGTTTTTCATTTCTAGTGCTAATATGACAGTGTGTGTTGTTTCCATAGCTGGATGCACCCTATTTCAGGACAGGTTAGAGTGTGTTCTGAAGCTGTTGCTGAAAAAATATATTTTACTTAATTAGCCAAGTTTCAAAGGGACATAAAATGTGTGTTAGCTTTACAAACTCTGTACTGCAGCTCTATGTACATTTCTTTGCCAATGGCATCTGTAATTTAGCATTGAAATACAAAAGATCATGACTTGGCCTGTAATTATCTCTGAGAAAGAATGTGAACTTGACAGTTTTGCCCTGTTAGTTTTGGGGGAGAAATTGCAAGGATCTCAGTTTCCTATGGTAGCCCCTAAAGTTATTCTGTTTGCAGTGCTCCAATCCTGTTTTTCTGGTACACCTGGCAATTTTTAGAATGCAATAAATTTGCAGTCAGGGTACTAACATGTTGGTGTGGGGTCAGAAATACTGTGTAGTGAATGTAATTCCAGTATGGCTGTTATTAAATAACTTAAGTCATTCTAGTTATCTTCATGACCCATATAATGAAACAGAAGATCTTAGAACAGCTCTGGATATTGCACAGAATCACAGAATATTCTGAGTTGGAAGGGATCCCCAATAGTGATCAAGTTGAACTGTTAAGTGTACAGAGACCAAACCCACAGCCTTGATGTTGTTAGCACCATGCTCTAACCAACTGAGCTAATCTCATATTTCAAGGTGTTGGGTGGCTATGCCAGGTCAGAATCCCAGCCATGCTAGCAAGGTGCGCTGGAAGCGCTTCCAGCTCTGCAGGTAATTGTGTTCAGGGCTGGCTGATGGCTCAGCTGCTGCTGAGGTGTGCTGCCTAGGCAGTTGTCTCTGGGGCTGCTCAGCCTGGAGGCCTCTGCTCAAGACCTGGTGGGATGCAAAGCAGTTCCTGATTTTAGAGGAGAGCTTCTCTACTACGCATGTGTGAATCATTTCAGACCTTATGTCTTGGATCTGGAGGGTTAGTTAATGGAGCACTACTGCAGAATGTGGAGGCTAAATCAAGGGATACCCTTTTCCCCCTGCTTTCCCTTTCCAGCCTTCCTGTGAGCTGCCCACCCTGGGGCCTCAGAGGTGGGCACTGCCCTGGGCCAGCTGAAAGGTTTGCTCAGGAGCTTGCTAGTGATGAATCACAGAGGTATGGCATGGATTGATAAGGCCGTGTACTTTATGATTAGACACATCCTTCCTCTAACAGCCGTTCTTTGTCTCCATTTTGCTTTTGGTAATGTGTTTCGGCCGTTTGCATACAATGACTCTCCAAGTAGGAGCTATTTGACTTGAGACAAAGTCACTATTATTCTAAGCAAGCTCAAGAAGCCCTCATAATTTGTTGCCCTCAGAAGGGTGAATTTATTTAAGAGCCAATTAAGCAAATTTACCAAGGAAATATTTTTTATTTTCTTGCAGCCTAGCTGTAAATGACTTTCAGGTACATAGACAGGTGTGTAACAAGAAAAATCTGCCTGGCAGCTATGTTGTTGGGGGTTTTTGTGCATTTTAAGTGATGGCTGTAGAGGAGCATGTTCTTTATCCGTAGCACTAGCAAATAAAAGTCATGGTTTTCAGGTATTCATGCTACAGATGTGCAACCTGGGAGCTATAGCAAAAGAAAACTTTACGTGGTCCACAAATTGTTGAAAAATACTGACTATTGTAGTGCCTGCAGCCTGACCAACACACAAGTCCATCTCCTCAGTTAGAGCTGGTGGAGAGCCCAAAGAACTCGGTGGGAATACTTTAGGCTTATCTGGGGAGATTTTGGACTAGACCCTCAAGGTGCATGATTTAGTCAAGTGCCTGCTTGTGTTTACAAACAGAAACCTTTTTGAGGTACCCTGAATATGACATTTATGGTGTTACTGTCCTTTTTCACAGACTATCTCTGATGTCTCTCCAGGCAGTGTCTCCTGAGCCCTTTATGCTCCTTGGTTATGAGCCCGTGCCTGTGATGAAGCCTCACTTCTCCTGCCCCAGTCTGTGCCAGTGTCCAGTTGCTCCCTTGGACTCTCTTGGCTGTTCTGGCTCCCCTCCTCTGCTCTGTATTGTCACTTACTGAATAGACTTGCTCAGCAGAGTTTTCAGAAGGAAAACAAAACGAGGTAGTCATGGATGACCAATACCAGCTTTTCCTTTCAACTCACTCGTAAAGCGTTGTTGGCTCACTGGTTTGGTTTCTACTGTCTATAAAAAGGTTTTGTGCAAGAAGTCCCCTTTTTCCCATCGCCCTGTGTGACTCCAGTGCTGAGATGACCTTCTGCTGGAAAGTCTCATTGCTCAGTTTTGTCACTGCTCTGTATGAGTTTCCCTGGCAACCAATTTGAGCTGCACTGATCCAAAAATATCTCACTGTGCTGGGGGACAGTCAGTTTGCAGACATGTATTTCTCTTTAATGAGTTCTCTGGATGGTCCGTGTGTTCAGCCTGCAGATGTCGTTATTGGGAAGCAACAGCTGGGAGATGTGGTGTGCCTCTTTTCCTTACTTCCATGGGCAGAGCAGCCTGTGAGGAGGCTGCCCCTGTGTGATTGTCAACTGAGCTGTGATTGTCAGACCCATCATACTCATTTCTTATGGTACCCTCAGCGTCTCATCTTCTACTGAGAATGGTCTGTGCACAAAGTCTTTCTTGGATTCCCTGGATCTCTGCAAATTTCAGAATTACATAATCACAGAATGGGTAAGGTTGGAAGGGATCAACCTTGCCTAGGTTATTGCTAACAACTTTGTCCACACCTCTGTATAAATATATGCACTTTACCTTATAGCTGGGCATGCAGTGAAGTCCAGTTTTGCTCCCATCCTAGTCTTGAAAGGCTCAGTTTGCAACACCTCCAAATGAGCATATGTATAAATCTCTGGAGGTCAGGGCCCACCAATTTGCACAGGAGAGAATGCACAAACTGGAGGTGTTACTTCAAACCTTCCTCATTGAGTTTTGACTTGCAGATAATCTTTTCACTACCTAATGTAGAACACTGAAGTGAAGAAGCAGCATTCATAATTCCAGGTGTGTTCTCAAGATGACAAAATTAGAAGAGACTAAATTGGAGCGCAGGATGTCATTTTTAGTAACAGGTTCCCTTCTCTGGATTTGCAGGGTGTGAGGATTGCGGTAAAAGCCTTATAGGAGAATGCAAACTCCACGGACCACTCATCAGGGCTAAAGACAGGGCTATTCCCAGCCGAGCCCGTCTCACCCTGCCTCACTACCTCACTTTGCGAGTGTTGGAGCTGCGAGCAGGAAACCAGCAGAGTAAGTATTTCACTCTTTTTCCCACATTGGAGGAGACAAATCCATGAGTAACTCAAGGCATAATCGTTGGGCCTTTTTTCATGAGTAACTCAAGGCAGAATCATTGGGCATTAGCATCATGAAGACTGTTCTCAGCTGAGCACAGCTGAAGCTTACAGTCAGCTACTGTTTTTTATGACTGATTTCGAGTAGCAGACACATAGACTGATGGCAGGACATTAGCCAGAGCTGGTGTGACATTTAACTGTGAGCAACCAGTTAGCTCTGTTCAGTCAATCCAAGTCTAATGAATGTCGAATTTGTATCTAATAATAACAACCATGCACTCCTACTTTTTTTCTCTTTTCGCCAAGCATGCAAAACAGGAAAGAGTATTCAACGAAAGGTCAGGAACAAAATGGTAAATGACATCCCTTGTCCACCCCCTGCAAACTCAAGAGATCACTGTGGGGTAGTTTACCTTTTGCAGCACTTTCAGTTCATATTATAGAAAGACTGTTGTTTCCTTCTGAAAGCAAGGCCATTTGAATGCCCAAACAGGAACAAAGTAATGATGTCCTTAGTGTGCAGATTTTCCACAGCTACCTGTGTAAAATCAGTCCTGCCTAGATTGCTTTTCAGAAAGAGAATGACAAGATGCCTACACTGTCACTCCATTGATCTGGCAGTGGAATAACTGGGATGATTAAGAAGGCTAATACTGTGTTTTTATAGATTCTCTCCACTCTTACTGGGAGAAAACAACCTCCCAGATTATGCCCAAAAGCAGAAGACTACGATAACATCAGTTTGTAGATTGAGGAGTATCAACACGTTTATGTTGCATATTCAGTTTACATCCTCTCATGGATTTTTGGTACTTTTGTATTCTATGTAGTTCCCATTAAAAAAATCATTACCTATTTGCATCCTTTTTAGTTTATTCATCTTACTGGGTTTATTTGTCTACAAAAAGAATCCATGTGTTCTGCACTACTTTGTTTATCTCCATTTTCACAACTGTAAGCATACAAGAAATAGTTTGTCATGTCTGGACTAATATTAGACTGCTCTTTGTTTTGTTCACAGTCCTTGGTGTATTTGCAAAGAAAGTAATACAGAAGAGAACACAGTTTGGTCCTTATGTTGGTCAACTGTCTACAAAACTGACCTGCTATGATGAGAGCAGGCTAGTCCTGCAGGTAAAAACCCACTGCCTTTCTGTGAAGTGCATGTGTGTCTTTAGCAGTTCATACGTATTTAGGTATTTTAACCAGTGAATTTGCCATCTGATCTAGTTCATTAATTGTACTTTTGATCTGTAAGCATGAGTGTAAATCACATTATTAGGCAGTACAGCATAACCTGAAGTACCAAAATGTTCCTGTATATTGTGTTTTCTAGAAGTTTGCTTTCCTGCTTTCTAGTTTTACCAGTTCTAGGGTGTTAGGCCTATCAGACTAATAGCTCTTGATAAACTTTTCACAGAGCATGGCTACTGAACTTTCTTCCCAGATAACACAAAAGGATTTGTGCTTTACACTGTACCACTGGGAGGTTTGAGTTTGTGCACTGAGTTAGCAAGAGTGACAGAAATATGCACTAAGGCACCAGCTTAGTAGGGAAAAATAGTGCAGGGGTAGGGAAACACTTCTTAATTAATATTAAATGTTATAATTATTAATTAATAATCATTGTTAATTTATATATAGACTTTGACACACGGTGCACTAGCTCAGTTTATTTAATCAGATTGTTATTTAGGGCTGGTACCTTCTGTTGGTGCACATGTAGATACTGACTGCTTCAACTGGACCATGACACTATTATTTGTACTTTATCCAGCAAAAATTGTGGCCTCTCAGGACTAGCCCAGCTTAGAAAAATCTACATGGACATCCTTTCCCACAGGAATTCCTTGGGAGTGAGAGTTCATCACAATCCTCTGGGCCCCAGTCTTTGCATTTTGCTGTCAGGGCTCAGGCTGAGCACAGCTCTGTGTCATACAGCAAGCCCATAGTCAAGCCACAGCCTCTGTCAGGACTTCCCAACAAAGTTTGCATTTCATATCAGGCCCTCTCACCCCCAAACAGAGAGACACCAGCAGCAGCTGTTCTGTGACACACTCTGTGTCTTCATTGGAGCTTTCTCCAGAAGCTTGGGACTGGAAAACACTGTGTGTTGTGAGGAAATACTTGTGAACTTTTGTTTGACAGCAAAACTAATAGCTTCAGTAGCTGCTGTAAACTTCATTTGCACACGGAGGTCATGGGAATCATCTGCCTGGAATATAACACTGTCCATCTATGGGATTTTGATGGCATGTGGACACCAGGAAAGATTGGTTCTTCTCTATAACTAAATTTCTTCAGTCTTTTTAGTAGATACAATTACAAATGCAGAAAATGTACTTCTCTAACAATGGATGGATGAGCTAAGCACCCAGTTCCTTCCTCTTCACCAAGCCATTGTAAACCACACCCTATCCTCTATCAGTCAGCACCATTTGCTTAAAAGCATACAGTGATAAGCACAGCTCTGGCTGATGAATGGACTGTTTCTTCAGAAGAGGAGATTAGAGTCCCAGATTTCCTACATGACAGCAGTAGCTGCCTTGACTTCTCCCTAGCATGAGTATGTGACCAAACTTGTCCAACAGGCAGGTGCTTTCATCGGAAACGTGATGAAGTTAGATAAAATAGTTCCCAGAAGTAACAAAAGTGCAACTTTTTTTTGCACTTACTTGCTCAGTTACATGGCTAGTAGAAGAAATGCATGCTGTGCTGACATCTGTTGTGCAGCTTTGTCTGTCCATGTTCTGGACACTATTGCACAAAAGCAACTGTCTTGTTTGAGGTCGGTGGATTTTGCCTCACGGGGGCATTCCCTTGGAAGGGAATCTGGGAAGAATGAAGTAAAGGAAAAAGAAAGAGATCTTTCTGGCACAATTGTGCATTTGTATTTACTTTTGCATTGTTAAGGGGAAAAAGAGAAGACTGTTAAAATGCCATTATGTTGTATGTTACCTCTCTGGACTTATTAACACAAGCTATACAATTGTTCCATGCAAAATGTAGCAGCACTGAATCTTGAGATTATCGAGTGCTCAGGAAGTAGATTAAGGCATAAAGCTTATCTTTCTACCTGCCTGCACTTAGTTCTTATAATAGTATCTTTATATAACATAAAAGTGATGAACTATAAACTGGAAATACATACAAAGGCCTACAGTTCTGTTAGTGGCAGGGTGCTCAGCAGGCATTCGTTCTTCACTTTCTCTTGCACTTAGTGCTCTTTAAGAGTGATCTATTTCAAAACAACCATGACTTCAAGGGACATATGACCAAGACAAGGTAGATAACTGATAGCTGTGATTGCAAGAAAACGAATGTGCCTCTGTTCAGGACTTGGTTTTACCCCTGTTTGTTTCAGGTGTTGAAAGATGGAGGGAAGTACTTTCTGGACACTCCCAATGAGGACTGTGGAAACTGGATGATGTTTGTCCGGCTTGCCCGGAACCAAGAAGAACAGACCCTTGTGGCTTATCAGCACTGTGGAGAAGTCTACTTCACGACAGTTAAGGTAGCTAAACCCACATGGCTTCACCTGTCACCCAAAAGGAAATTTATAGGCAAAACTTCTGAAAGACTAACTCTTTCACAATGAAAGATTGATTATATTCTGCCAACTGGATCATTACATACATACCACCTTTAATATAATTTGATTTGTAGTAAAGCAAGCAGTGTATGGGGTTTGTCAGGAAAAGGTGTTGTGTACTTGATCTTGTGAGTAGTGAAGAAGGAGAGAGAAACAAAAATCATTCACGATTATAGTGTTTAAACTGAATTCTCTTCAGTCCCAGGTAGGTATATGGTGAGATTATTTGGCATTATTGCATTCAGCAGTACTTCATTCTGGAAATAACAAAGAAATTCCTCTCTTTTTTACATTTCTGGACACTTGGTGATTTCTGAGCACATTACCCTGTGGTCAGGAACAGGGTGTTAAGGGAATCTTTATGTGCAATTTTTCATGCTCATTAAATCTGAAGACTTAACTGCAAAAGTTAGGATACTGCAATGTTGCCATCAAATGATCAGTTTATGTTAGAGATTCTGGACTGCATCTTTGTCTGAAGAGAGAGAACAAGTACTCTGTGTTTATAAATGCAACTAGAACATACAGTCTTGGTTTTTATTGTTTTGGCTATTTTCTTAGGCAGAGTTGGTTTTAATCAGAAATAACTCCTTTGTACACTTGGGAAACTGAAATCTGTCTGTTGAACATAATGCTTGTGTATCATTGTGAGCAACATTAAAATAAAATATTTTTTAAAATAGTGAAAAGTAGTTACCAGGAATTAAAATCCAGCATTTCAGTTTCATGTCCAAGATTGGCACATATTTCTGTGGCATAGTAGTATTTACAGGTTTTCCTCCATTTTTGTTTCTCCACCTGCACACTGAGAAAAATATTTACTGTATAGTGATGATGAGAGAATAACATTTCATACCTCTAAAGTCTTTTATCACTGTATAGAGTACAGTTGGTTTGGGGGAATAATATCAAAATAATTATTAAGAATAAAAAGAAAAATGTGAAACAGTATATGCTACTCTGAGACATATTTAGGCTGTGTTTGAGATTCTCATGCAGTCCATATACTTTGAGATTTCAATTTGATTTGAAATGAATGATATGCTTGTAAAATTAACAGGATTACTAATACTATATTTGGGAAGCATGAACTTTTCCAAGCAGTAGTTGTTACCAACTGATAACTTAGAATTTCTAGTATTATTTAAATTCCATTGAACCAACTCTCTGCTGACTTCAGCAGAACTCTGCACATTGGCATTAATGGAGAGTTGCATCCTATATATTGACACAAAGAGTGTCCTAGGATGAGTCATGTGTCTTGGAACCTTTGCTGTGCTGTGTGTCACAGGGCATTACTTGGGTTTTATTTCTCCAAAGTCCCAGCATCATTCAGGGTACTGTGCCATCCTGCAGATTTTGTCCTTGTCAGTGAAAGCAATGGCCTTGTGCTACACTTAGGCACACCCTGCTGGTCATGCTGTGAGGCTGGCTTAGGGCTGATTCTGAAGAAACTTTCTCAAGACATTTTTAATAAAGTGTATTAAGATGGGAGTAGGATTGGCTCCTTTCCCCGCTGTTTTTACAAAGAAATGGGATTTCAGTGACATGAAACTTCATCTACTAAAACACACATGTAAGTGGCATACTGACACCACCATTACCTTACTTTTTGACCTAATGGCTGCAGTCCTTAGAAATAAGTGCTTTAAAAGGTGTAGAACTGTGAGGAAATAAAAATCATCCGTGGTTGCTGTCGGTCTGATCCCAGGAGAGTTTCATGTGTGTACTGCAGGTTCTCTTATTGTCACCGGTGGCACAGAGTAAGAGACAACTTGTAGTGGATTTGGATACTGATATTTAATGTCAGTTTTACTGAGATTAGAGTTGTTCAATTACTTGATGGTTTCACACACTGATGCACTTGCTCTCTGCCCAAAAAGTCACATTGACCAGGTCTCAGCTTCCCATAAAGGAGATGGCTGCTGGTCCAGGAATGCTGGGCAGAAAGTTGTGACAGTGTCACACTGTACAGTTTTTTGTGGGTACCAGTCTCGGGTGTCACAGGCCAAGGTCCCAAGACATCCCTAAACATTTGCCTCACAATGCCTAATGAGCCTCCTAGTTAATGGCTCTGCCTCATGTCCTTAACTGAATGGAAAATTCAGGGCAGACCATTTCTGTTTAGAACAGATGTTTTCAAAATGTACACCCAACGCATACTGGTTGTAGTTAGCAGGCAGGCTTGTGTTTGGGAGTTCAAAATTCAGCTTTCAGCATTAAACCCATGATTACCTCTCACCTGTCTGCATTCATAATCTACATTTGTCTTTTCTCTGCCATGCTTATCCCACACCAGTATTACAAAATAAGTGGATTTTATGATGTCACATTTTCTGGAATAAGACTCAGCTGCTCTCTTTCTGGGCTAGTTTGTGTTTTCTTTCAGTGGCATGAGTTTATCTTAGTTAAAGTAAAACTACAAGTACAGTGCAGTTTGGCTCTACCCCTGTTGAAGCAATGTTGGTTTTTCTTATAGATGAAGAAAATTGCATACAGGATATGGGAGTCACATAACTCATGACCCTAAAGTTTAGTTTTCTCCTTTGCATTTAAAGAACTAATAGATCTTTAGCCAGTGAGTGTAATCACTCCTCTCTTTTTCTATTTGCTATATTATTGACTGAAAGTATTTGTCAGAAGAGGTCATAGTCCAGTCCAAGGAGAGATTTGGGCAAGCATGACTGGACAGGAGACTGCAGATTATGGGCTCCCTTAATCCTTTGGGGGAAGGCTTCAGTGGCAGGAGGGCAGAGTTACAATAAAGCATGCTCATAGCAAGCCTGACACATTAGAGCCAGTGCATGCAAAGGTGCCAAATTTGCCTTGCAGTCCACTTGTTGATCAGCTCTGCACTCGTGCTCAGTGTGACAAATCCAGGAGGCATCCAAGCTCTTGTGTGCTCACAAGGCATTTTTCCTTTGCCTGTGCCCTGTAGGTAAGTGTTGTATCCAGTGGGCTTCCAAACATCAAGAAATGGGCATGGGATATTGCTTGGAAAGACTACTGGATGTCTAAACATCACAGACAAATACATCTCACTGAGCAAAGATCATGAGGATTGAGGTGTCCCTCCTGCTACTGGGCCTGCCAGCCCCAAAGTCTGTGCATACACAAGTCCACTTTTAGAAACAGAAAGTGTCAAGCCCTAGTGGGCAGTAATGCTCAAAAAGTGCTTGAATCTTGAAACTAAGTTAGCAGTAACTTAAACAGAGTCAAACATGCAGTTTGAGTGAGGACAAAACACTGCACACCCCTGCCCCTCCTATCTTTCTTATTGTTTGGTTTAGGAAAATTGACACAAGTGAGCATGTGCTGTTCTTTTCCATTCACAGCCAATTGAACCCCACACAGAATTGAAAGTATGGTATGCTGCCGATTATGCCAAATTTATGGAAGCTTCTGCAGTCTTCATTAAAGAAGAATCAGATGTCTCTCCATTGCCTCCAGTAGCAGTAAGTACCCATACTCTGCATTGAAGCCATCACTAGACATAGTAAATCCTGGTTTATTTACATGTTTTCTCTGTTTATGTAACTCCAGTAATGCAAGTGTAGGCCATAGAGTACTTTTAGCAATTTTAGCCAAAGAGAAAGGTTGTTCTTCCTGTCCTGTGTTTGTAATCCAGTGGAGCCATCAGGTGTAGTCAGAATTAAGTGGCACCACTTGATGTATTGGGAAGACTTAAGATTGCCACTAATTTGTGGATAACCAAGCTGTCCAGCCTCAGACTTCTTTCACCATTTCCCCTTCTTTTGCTCTGACTGATTGGCCAGAGTACCCACTGATTATTTCTGTCTTTCCTGTTCAGTAAACCTTCTCTACTAATTCAAATACCTTCCCCACTGTATCATAGCAGAAATCCTTAAACTGATAGGAAAAGTTTGTTAGGTGTTGAAAACATGCCTGTGAAAATCAATAGTTTATCTAGAAGGAATGTGAAGCAGGGAATACAAATGCACCAGGAATTCATGCTCCAAGAAGCTTTGTGAGGCCTTTAGAGTGTACCCCAGAAGGAAGGTGTAGGAGAGCCACAGCATCAAATACGAGTCTGAGCAGAGAGGAGGGCTCATTCTGGAAATAAAGATTGAGTGGACATGGCCTCACCATGCTCTCCAGAGCAAGAGAGCCCTTGCAAGAGCAAGGGAAAAGAATAACAGTTTATGTGAAGCTTACATAAAAGGTAGATGAAGTTGAGGGTGTACATGGTCATACCTTAATTGGAAGTATGTTTCATCAGTGATTGGAGTTTTTTGGTAATTGTTTTTAATTGGACTTTTCATAATATCAGTATTTAAAGTGAATTCAGCTGAATCCAGTAGAGCGCTTATTTCCACAGAAATAATACTTCTAAATAATACGCTGTTTGCAAAAGATTTTAAAACAAAAAAAGAGTTTTAATCAGTATAGGCTTGAGATCCCCAAAGCTAAGGTGTTTTTATCCAGTTAATGGAAGTCTAATGCCAAATGTCAAGCTAAGTGAGGAGCTCTCTCCTGGAGCCACTGGCCATTGCTGTGTGGTAAAGCATGGAGTCAGCCCAAAACACAAGGAAATCTCTATGGCTAAGCTACGTTTTTTTGCAGAAACCCATCCCATTTTTGTGTGGCTGGAATAGCAGATAAACTATGTCAGTCCAAAGATAAAGTACTATTTACAACTGCTTTTATGAGTAATTTCATAAATGCAACAAATTTCATAAACGCAACAAACTTTGAAATTCAGTAAGCACAGATAACCAAAGGTGAAGGACTCAGAACTTAGAATAAATGCTAAACAAAAACATGTAAGTCAGAAGTTAGCAAACCTTACTTTTCCTTCAAGAGGGAATCTATTGCCAGTTGAACAACTAGGTGGTAGCACATGGAAGTAAATAACACCAAAGAAAATTATGGGTTTTGGAAAGGCCCAGGAGAAGGTGAGTGAGAAGAATATGACCTTTCCTTAGAATGGTTAGTATGAAAGACCTGTCTCTGTTCTCATTGCAGAAAGAGCCTGTAGATCCTTGGATATGCTCCAGCTGTGGAAGCACTTTTGCAACTTTTGCTCTGCTGGAATCTCACCAGTGCATCCATAAGGACCGAGTCCTTCCTACGAGGTTCAGACCACCAAATAAATTGGGACCTGTAAAAGCAAAAAGCAAACTTAAAGGGAAACTGAGAGGAGCATCATTAGGCAAAAGCATTTCTCAGTGCTTTGGGACCATTTCCTGTTCCTCTGCTGCAAAGTTCAGCTGTGCCAGCGCAGGAAGCACTTGTGATGCTCTCGTCAGGTTCATACCTAAATGGAGAAATGGTCGTTCTTCACTGCTGAAAGGAAAAGAAGTGAAGCAGCCAGACAGTTATCCCTGCCGGCTCTGTGGGAAGGTGTTTGATTCCATCGACAAGCTCACGGTCCACACCTACGCGCACAAAGGGGAGCGCCCCTACAAGTGTTCGCAGCACGGATGCACAAAGGCCTTCATTTCCAAATATAAACTGCTCAGGTACAGCTCCTTTTCTGCTGGGTGTGGGGGGGAAAAAAGACATCTTTTTCCTTTTTCCTTTGGGATTGTTCTAACTGTTCTAGTGACAGTCAACCCCTGAGGTCCAGTTTTTATTCCTGTTTTTGGTAGAATTGGATAAAACTTGTCTCCCTTAATTATGGTGGCTCCTCAGAAAGATGACATTGAGCAGTTTTAATCTAGGTTTTTATGATTGATTAACACCTTCCTCCCACCCCAAAAATTAAGGCTTTTACTAATAACCTGAGAAGTTATGAGAATGCCTTCCTTTGAGAGTTCCTCAAAACTTTCTTCAAGTTTTGAGGCTGCAAGAGTAATGTACTGGAATAAATACAAACACAAATAACTTTTTTGTGTGTGTGTGTTTTGGTTTTTTTTTTCCTCTTAGGCACTCAGCCACTCATTCTCCACAGAAATCTCACCAGTGTGGCTACTGTGAGAAGACCTTTCACAGGAAAGACCATCTAAAGAATCACCTTCAGACTCATGACCCCAACAAGATGGCCTTCAAGTGTGAAGAGTGTGGCAAGAAGTACAACACCAAGCTAGGCTACAAGAGACACTTGGCTCTTCACGCTGCCACCAGCGGGGACCTCACCTGCAGGGTGTGTGCCCAAGAGTTTGGCGGTACTGAGGTTCTCTTGGAACACCTCAAAAGTCACGCAGGGAAACCGACCGGCAACATGAAGGAAAAGAAACATAAGTGTGACCACTGCGAGCGCCACTTCTACACCCGTAAAGACGTGCGGCGCCACATGGTGGTTCACACCGGCTGCAAAGACTTCCTGTGCCAGTTCTGCGCCCAGCGGTTCGGGCGCAAGGACCACCTGACGCGCCATACAAGGAAGACTCATCCGCAGGAACTGCTGAAGAGCAGGTTGCAGAATGGGGACTCAGTGGGTCTCCTCGACCAGCTCTTTTCATACAGACTGAAGGAGGATGCCAGCATGCTGTCTCCTCTTCCTGAAAGGGTCCCTGTGCAGAATGGGATTGTGAATAGTTCAGAAACAGAGGAATACAACTGTTCACATCTTCATTCCCAGCCAAGCTTACAAACTGCTCTTCCTCTTGAGTCTCCTCCTCACTTGCAAAGGATGGGCTGTGCAGACAGCCTCCCGGCTGTCCCTCCCACACCGTGTTCAGCAGCTGTCCCTAACAACCTGAACCTTCATCAGCCTAACAAATATGATCTTAGTTCTACCTCATTTGCAGCAGGATCCCTCAAGAACCTACCGATTAAAGTGGATGTTAAAGGTTACAACGTGCATCTTCTCGAGGACCTGCCCTTACCAGAACCTCAGTCTCTCCACAAAATCAGTATGGAGGAAGCTTCCTCAGGGCCTGTAGGGGATACCAACAAGTACCCAGTGCACAAAGAGACAGAGGCAGTAGCTGAAACTGCAAGCCTGCCTTTCATGGATCTCACTCATGTGATGGGTTTCTGGCAGCTCCCACCAGGTGACAACCAGAACACTATTGGGGACCTCACAATGGCATTTGGCTCAGAGGACCCATCACACAGGTTGAATGGCCTTGGTCAACAGCAAGGTCTTCAGCTAGCAACTGGTGGGATGGCCATAAACCAGCTGCATCATCTTCCTCGCTCCTTTCCATCCACTACAAATTCTGTAACATTGCCTCACTTTCACCATGCCTTCAAGTAACCATCACCCTGTGTGGGTTTTTCCCCTTTTTTTTTTAAAGACTGTGCTTCTTACTTATATCTGTTAGGACCGGGATGGGTTTTGTTTTGTTTTGTTTTGTTTTGAAGAAGAACTGCCCCAGATGTTTTCAAAGCACATTACGAACATGGTAGTTAAATTCAGGATGTTAATAAACAAGAAGCTCTATTTTTCATACTATTAGTTTTTCAGCATATGACAACAGTAGAGCTAACATATTTCCTTCAGCTCCCTCTGCATTTTTGTTTCTTACTTTTCATGCAAACAACTTAATAACTGCCTTCAATAACAGCAAAGTATCATAACAGGCACAATAAAACTATGGCTGCTGCAATAAGAGAAATATGGTTAGGGTGAATGGGAAGAGGGGGAAAATCACAAAGAAATTGATTTAATGAGCCATAAATCACAGCGAATTTGTACACGTGGCAAATGTAACAAACGGTTTAGCAACATCAGATAGATTTCTGTTAAGCACTTAATCAATGAACTTTATTAATCCTTAATTTAAATCAGAATCATTCCAAGAGTAAATCTTATGTCCGTGTTTCACTTTCTTCAATGAAGATCATTACTATTATGATTATGTTAAACTCGATTTTGTTTGCTGGCAGGCAGTTCAGCTGTGTGCCTCTGCTGCCTTTTTCCTAGGGCTGGAAATAAATAGCACTTCTGAACAACTGTGTAAGAACTGCTGTCTTGGATACATGCAGTTCTCAGAATGGGAAGTGAACTGTCTCAAAGGTTAGAACAAAACATTAATTTTCATTTAGAGCTGGATCTGTCAAGATATCAGACACTGCTCGCTCGCTCTCTCTGTCTCTAGTAAAGCACTTGAGCATTTGCTTAAATTTAAGCTTATGTTATCCCATTGGGTCAACAGCTTGATTAATTTAACACCTAATAAAAAAATAATGCATCCTACCTAAGGGGCCTTTATTCACCTTTTGTTGATAAAAATGGCCATTGGTTAGTCTGGGAAATGATTATTAATTGTAATGATGTGAAAATGTGGGCTTTCACAGAAAGCCAACCCTGGCCCAGGGGAGTCTGCACCCAAGTGGGAGCCCTGTGGAGCCAGGGGCAGGTCTGTGCACAGAGGGGCCATGGCAGTGAGCTGACACTGGGCCTGTTCAAAACCAAGTTCTGAACCTGCCTTGCAGGTGTCAGCTGGAATTAGCAGGTGTGATAATGGTCGAGGCCGTTCTGCTCGCAGGAGTTCTGCTCAGAAACATTGGGACTGCTGCAGTTGGACTCCAGCCCTTGTTTCTTGCAGACTGGAACCGTGGGGACTTCTGTTTGTTTCCTGGGGTAAATTGTCTGTGAACAGTCCCAGTGGAGAGTGTGTTGGTGTGACAGTCCTATCACCTGATGCAGGAACGAGCAGAAATTGTAAAAACCACATTTTCCACTAGATGACATTATTAAACAAACAAACTCTTCACAACTTACTTTGTTGCCTAACCCATACTTATAAAAAATAATCATGGTTTTAGTGGATGGTGCAGTTACTAGTGGATTCTGTTGCAGCTGAAACAGACACAGAATTTCTGAATCTGAGTAAATTCTCCAACCCCAACAACTACTCTTTCATTAAATCCAAAGAAAGCTCATAGTACCCAATGGTCATTACTAATATAACATGAAGCAAGCATATTCTCTTCTCCCTTATTAATCACTTATTAATGTTTCCAGAGAGCTTCAAATAAACAATAATTTTTAAATGATTGCTGTTTTGCTGTTACTGAGCTATGGATCATTGTAGTTGTACAATGTCATTGAATATTCTTACAAGTTGATTGGTACTTGGATAAAAGATTCTTATTGCAGTTCATGAGAGAATATGTTCTGCAGCTGCAGTGTTAAGGGGTATTTTCTGTTATGAAAATTTTTGGCATAAGACAAACCAAAAGGAATTTTAAGATCATTCCTGTAATGACAACAGCAGGAGGAAAAACAGGTACTGCACAGTCAAGTCCAGTGAGCAGTTATTTAAATTACGAATTCCAGAACAGGGGGAAGGTTGCAAACAGTGTTATATGCACGTTCTACAGCTAGGCTTGTATTTTCATCTGGACTTGGAAAGGGGGGTGTGTGTGTATATGCACTTAACTGTATTTTTTTCCTTGTTTGTGCAAATTGTATTCACTTGGCTTCATCCAAGCTTATGTACTTGTAAAAAAACCCAAAAAAACTAATCTACAACAAAGAAAACTTTGCTGAAAAAAAAAATGCAGCACTGCCTGATCATACACATTTTGTCATTTTGGTTTGTGCTTTTATAAGAGGTGTCATTAATTACTGAAATACTTGTCCTTGACTTTAAATGTGATGTTAAGAAGAAAAGATTATGCAAACACTGAGTATGTTCTTTCAGCCCCTGGAGCAGGGTGCCTGAGCTCTGGGCTGCCAAGAGAGGTGCTGCTGCCTGATCTCAGCCTCTCCTGAAATATGGAAAGATGATAAGCATTTCTCACCAATGCATATGTAACTACAGGTTAAAGACCAAGTCTCATTCAAATAAAAAGAAAATAACCACTTTTAATGCATTTTAAAATACTTTAAAAGCACACAGCAATGGTGTTTGCAAGTAAAGCACAGAAGCAAACATTAAATGTGCAATATTGCTTAAACCCATCAGCCCATTCAATTTTTTTTTTTTTTTTGGCCAAGATTCTTGACATCATAAATGTAGCAGAAGCTGATGATGTCCCATGACAAAGAAAGGCAAGTTATTTCAAAAAGCCATGCTTTCAAAAAAAGTTGTTTTGTTTTAAAATTCTTGCAACTGAAGAGACATGAGATACCCCTGAGTCATCTAATACTGGAAGTGGGGCTGGACTTTCTGATCATGTTTGAAAAGGGAGGCCTCTGTGAGCATTTCTCAGGGGCCACCAGTAGGTAAGGCTCAAGCTGCAGGACACCTCTCTCTGGTGGCACTGCCTTTGCCTCTTGCAGGGCTGTGCAGGGCTTGCAGGGCAGCCCCAGATCCCCTGGGGGTACGGTGGAGGAAGGCAGCAGCCCAAGCACTGGCCAGTCCTCCCTGTCTGGCACAGCCTGTTCCTCCTCCAAATGTGAGAAGTGGACATAAGGACAGAGAACTGCCATGGAGAAGGTAGGATAGGCCATGGCACAGCAGCTAGGATGGGACAGAAAGGTCTGGGACATCTTAGGCTACTTTACCTCACATTTTATAGAGATTAAAAAAACTCTTTTATGTGAACTCTGCTTGAAAACCTGTAGAAGCAGAGCAGTACGTGGTGAATAAACAACAGAATTACTATAATCAAATGATACTGTAAAATAATGAAATTTAGTAAACATTTGGTCTCATGCAAAAAAAGTATTCTTTTAATGAAGGAAAAAAAAAGACATGTAAATCTGCTGAAATAATGTTAAGAAAGCTAAAATCATACTAGACAGAACAAAAGACTGCATCCTCTATGTAAACAGAAGTAGTTCTATTGCTAAATTCCCATTCTCTATCAGAAACTAAGTTCATTTCTTTTTCCTTTAGTTTTATTTACCAACTGTTCCTGTTGGAACTTTCCATTTTCTTAATCAATAGGTTGCCATTAATTTCAGGGACTTTTTCATAGCCAATCTGAACTGGGATGGTACATTCCATATATTAATGATTGGTTCATTTCTAGTGGAATTTTTTAAATGCTGTTCCTCAATATATCATTCCTGCCCTTATATTTTTTGTAAGATACTGGAAACTAAGATGTGGAATCCTACACTTCTATACACAGACAGAAAATAATGGGGACACACACACCAACAAATGCAGTAAACCTTGCTCCAGCTTTTGAGGATTCATTTATTTGGTTGTTAAAGAAAGCAGCTGTGATACCACTGCACAGTATAATTTGGAATGGGTTTGGGGGTTTTTCCCTCTTCTACCTGGATTGAAAGAAAGGCTAAGCAGCACTGCTTTAATATATTTGGGCTACTGTCATGCCCACTTTTTCTGGCTCTAGGAGATACAGTTGCTTCAGTGTCATCCTTTCTGTATTCATCTAATCACTGTTAGCTAGAGCCTAAGTAGTTTAATTAAACTCTTTAAAATATGATTTTTATCACTGCTGTGTCCAACTACTTTTCATCTTCACTTACTTCATGAGCATGTAAGAAGATTCCTTATGGATTTTAGTTGAAAACCTTAATGAAAATTCTTGGGCTAAAAAGCCCCTACGTATTGCATCGCTGAAAGTTTCTGCAAGGTGATCCAAGGCTGACAGTGGATCAAGTGACCAAAAAATAAGAAGGGATATACCTCCACAACATTTCTGTCTTGTTGATCAATTTCTAAAAACAATTAAAGTGTTTAATGCAAGACTGAGATTTGGGTTTAGTCTGAACTCAAAGTGCTTTGAAGATGCACAGCATACCTGGCCATTTATCACGTACCAATCACTACCATTTATTGTTTACTGGAAGATTCTATTATATATTCACATGAAATTCCACAATGTTCACTTGTCTTGTTCAATATATCAAAGCATTAGGGGGAAGAAAAGGAAAATCACATGGTACTGGATCTTCCTACGTTTTGTTAAAACCATTGCATGAACCGCTGGTAATGTCCATCCCCTGAAATTAATTAAATCTTGGCAATGGATACAAATAATCTCAAAACTTTAAAAGGGATAATAAGATTTGTAGTCTAGAGAGAAAAAACCCCAACCAAACCTGAGCCAATGAATTTCAGTTTGCTTATTTTATTGGTAGCTATAGCATTTCAGGGAGGAGTGGTGCTGGAAAAATTGTGTTGCTTAAAATCTTCCATAATTTGTCAGAAGAAAGCGTTAACACACTCTTGCCAACCAGCCACTCTTATCTTCTGTTGTCTGTTTGTGGTCTAAAAACAGCAACAAGCCAGATACTTGCTATTTCTTATTATAGAAAGAGCTTTTATATTTTACTCTATTTTATCTGAGAAGATTAAACCTGTATTCGTGGGAAGGTGATGGAGCAGCTCATCCTGGAAACCATTTCCCGGCACATTAAGGGTGAGACCATTTATTTGCACCACTCAAAGCCAGTTTCTCACATCGGCTTTCTCAGCTAAAAAATGCTCTTGGGTAGTACTGAAACTGCCAACACCCAGCACCTGCAAGCTCACCCAGACCTGTCCTTTGCACAGTCCCACTGTCCTGTTTTAGAGGTGAGCGTGGATGTCTGTCCTGGGGACCTGCTGGGGGCAATGGCTGTGCCAAGCCTCTGTGAACTGGCTGCAACACAACCCCAGTGATACCTGGACTTGCCAGTATGCCTAGGGAAAGGAGGTGTCAAGCCCCAGGTTTCAGCATTCAATGGTAAACCTTCAGAATGGTGATGGTATCAGTAAATCTCTCTTGATGGTCTGCAAGACCCTGTGTGATAACTATAGGAGTTACTGTGCTGTTAGCACAGTCCCAGGCAATCCAGGGAGTGGAGAACACCACATGAGACACTGGGTAATGACAGCAACTTTTCCTGTAGCTGGCAAAATCAAGGAGGTGGGTAGAGCTGACAATGGCACTGTGGACTGAACACTCCCATGCCCCTTGCAGCCTTCCCCACAGCTGAAGGATCCAGACACCAATCAGCAGCCACCAAGAACAGTAAAACTGCACACAGAAGAACCCTGCAACAGCTTTGAACGTGAGTCTCTGCAGCTCTGGTTTGTGCATATTCCTTTCCATCCTACTCCAAGCACTCTCACCAGCTTCTCTCCCAGACTTGAAATACCTTGCCTGCTACAGGGAATCATTCTTGGCCACATTTCCTGCTAGGAACTCATGTTCTGCAGCTGTACACATTTCACAGGAGTGCAAGATGCTTGTCCTCTGAGCCATCCTCTTGAGCAACAGCACCACAACCACCTTAAACTGGGGAGGCTGGAAGGGCTTCTTGCTGCTCTGACATGGCTTGGCATGTCCAGAGATGGGAACCCCACTGACTGCATGGTCTGAAGAGCAGAAGCACCAGACACCATGGACAGGGAAATGAAACTGAGGAGAAGGAAGAACCTCCACACTGTCATCCTGACACAGTCAGCACTGAAATGAATGCTGGCATCCTCCACACTTGGGCCATGGAAGCCCATTGTGAGTGCACAGGGTCTGCTGGAGAGGTTTGCACTATTGAGTAGCAAATCCTCTCCAGATGTCTGTTACAGCAGAGCACAGTCACTGCCTCCTTGGGATGGGGCTGTTCCAAATCAAAGAACGTTTAATACCAAAATTAGTATTCTCAGCAGCCTACACTGGGGTCCTGAGTAGCTCCACAACAGTTTCAGTGAACTTGATTTCTTCAATTAATACAAAGAAGCTCATACTACAAACACTGCAACAAGATATTGTATATAACAAAAAAACCCCCAAAGTCTTTTAATATTATAATATTGAAATAAAAAATAAAAATAATTCCTTACCCAGACTTTCCAGAAGAATTTTTCCCAGTAGACACACCCGAAGATTTTCCTATTTTCTTCAGTATTTCTGAAGAGATCTCTGCAAATCATTATTTAAAAAATTTACTTGCCATAAAACATGATAATCTACATAAATTCTCAAACCTCAGAAATGTAGGGATCAAAGATACAGATACAAGGAGCAATATGTATTATCATTCACAGGTTATACTACAAATAACCTTTAAAATAACTTTTAAAAGCATATTCTAAATATAGACTGGTACAGGTCATGATTACCAGTAGCAATGAGTCCTAGAAAATATATTATGTGGTATCCTGCTTAGAGAGAATTGTTTTAGGGAAGTGGTGATGTTAATTTTAAGGCTAAATCAACAAGTGCATTTGGAACAAACAACACATAAAGCTTTGTACCTCATCTGAATGGACTTAAGGTAAAAAGCATGGAATAAATCTCAAAATTGAAGATTAAAGGTTATGGAGTTCTTCATGGGCAAAAAGAATCTCAAAGCCAGACTGTATATTTTAGGTTTATATAGATACTTCTGTTGAAGACCTCTACCAGAAAATGCATTTCAATCCCTCACGAGGACCCAAATGAAAACCTCTATGCATAGTCCACACAAGGGATCAAGATAATGACCAGGAAAGCCATTCCCTATCAACAGCACCCACTTGGGAATTTTTGGTCTTTCTCATTTATAGTAAATGTTGCGTGGAAATGAATTTAGGATTTCATGTCAGGACTTGTGGGAAAAAAACCCCAAAACACAAACAAACAAACAAACAAAAAACTAGGAAAAAAAGTCAAACTTTATAATTCTACATTATTCTGTCAGAAAACTGGATTCCAAAGCCTAGGATCTGCTTTAAAAATGTCCTGTCCCGTCCCCCCCCCCCCGCAATAGCTCAGGGTTTTTTATAAGAAAAACATAAATATGACTAAATGAACTCTTTACCTGCCTTATGTTTGTCTGAGTTGGCAGCTTTTTGTACTCTCTCTAGAAGTGATAACACAGCAGGTGTCAATGTTGGAGTTTTTCTCTCAGTCAATGGTTGCTTGTCCTAGTAAAAAAAGATGCACAAACATCACTCAGCTCTAGCAAGGAGCTTACAGACCCCAGTGAAAACTCTGCAAATTGTTGTAGAAGCAGTGCTAGGAAGAACAGGCCAAAGGTCCACCCTCTCACACTTACAAGCCATTTTTCCTGCTCAAAATAGGTGAAAGAGTAATAGAATTTTTCAACATCTTAAAAAAAATAAACTAAACCAAAATCCCCCAAACCCAGCAGTACTCTCCTAAAGGAACTGTTTATATTATTCTCTTTTCCATAACAAAACAGGATCTCACTCCAAGAGACTGATGATCAGCCCCACTTTTCTGATTCCCCCAAGGGGCTCTGCCCTTTGGCCTTGTGTGTAGTGACCAGGAATAGCAAACCTTCCAACAGCAGGGAGCCCTAAAGAACAGGAAGAGCTTACTCAAAGTACTGCAAAAGCTGCCAGGTTTCTGATTCTCTACAGCTGTTTCCCTGGAATATAACTGCAGAAGAGTCTGAAAAAGCTGATGTCCCAAGTTTTTTGTATTGTCATATTCTGTCACTTTTTTAATCAGAAAAAGGGCTCCAGCTGTGGGTAACTCCCAGATGATATTTAGCATATGTCTTGTTATAAGAGTTTATCAACTTCCCTGGAATTTCAAGTCTTGTATTAATCCAGGCCTTTACTCACCACGAACTACAGTTCAGCAAATCTGCTTCCAGGACAGGACAAGTGTGACAGTGTTTGCTTACCAAAGCCTGTCTGGGGGAGTTTGCAGCACGGCAGGAAGCCTGTTCTTCACAGAACTCCATGTCCCTCTGTGGCGGAGCCTCGTTCAACCTTTGTGAGTGGCAGGGACGCTGAATGTAGTCTGACCATGAGAAAGGAACAGCTTCTGTCACAGTTCAGACACTACAGGAGAAGCATTCCCCTGCTTTACTGGGGCACTCAAGATGCAGTTCAACACCTGGCCCCACCAGCAGGTGTCCATGATGAATTCCCACCAGCTCCCAAAGGACAAATTTAGCAGAACTTCAAAGCCTTCTCCTAGAAAAACACTAAAATGGGATACTAAAATGTATGCTTATGGTATTAACCCAGCAAAGAGTAATTGCTCTCAGGAATAAATCCTGGGGATTAATAAAAGTAGATTTTATTATCTTTGTCCTATTCCTACCCACTGCCAACCTCACAATTAACTAGTCTGAGCAGGGCTCTTTGAGAAGCACACGAATATCCAGGCCTCTGGATGCAGGGAGTGTCTGAGCCTGGTGTTAAGTGCCAGAGGACAGTGGGAAAGACACCTACATGCAGTGTGGACAGGTGGATGATCTGCTGAGCCTGGTGGATGAGCTTAAAGAGGAGCAGGGGAGGCTGAAGAGTGCAAAAGAGAAGTGGACTCATGGCGTTGCACCCTTCAGTCCCTGAGAGAAACGCAGTGGATGGAAGATCAGCGAGAGTCTGAGGAGCTCTGCCTCTCCTGCCAGGAGAAGCAGAAGAAGGAGACTTAAAAGCAGGGAAATGGAAACAAATCCCTGCTCAGGGAAGCAGAAGAATCCCCTGCTGGCTTCCCTTGCCTTCCCAGGAGCCCTAACAGAATAGGTGTGAAGCCTTGGACCTCAAGGCAGATAGCAGTGGAGAAGAAGCTCTGTCTGGGGGTGTCCCAGTCAATGTAGTCAGCCTGACAGATCACAACTACAGGTAACAAAAGAAGGGTGGTTGTAGTGGGTGCCTTGCTTCTGAGGGGAACTGAGTGTCCTGTACGGCAACCAGACTCATACCACAGGGAAATCTGCTGCCTTGCTGGAGCCTGGGTAAGGGATATAACCAGGAGACTCCCTGGACTAATTCACTGACTGCTGTGCACTTGTGATCATCCAGGTGGGCAGTGACAAGGACATTCGGTCACAGGTTGGAGTCAGTGATCTCAGAGGTTTTTTCTGACATGATTCTGTGACTTAGCAAAACACTGCTGAAGCACTTGTGCCCCACCAGCTGAGGCACATCCAAGAGCCAGGTTTCTGGGTGTGAAGCAGCATTGTGAAGAATGTGCAGTCATGCTTTCTAAAATCTTTTTTGGCAGTATTAACTGTCCTGATTCTGCTAAAAGCTCTTCAGCAAATGTTACAGCAGGTGCAGTCCAAATCATTGCAACAAATGATCAGTGTTCAGGGTCAGTGCAGTCACACATTCAGCCATCACACTGCCCTTCATGCTCTCAGACTCTTCCTCCATGTCCAGTGCCTTTTAAAAAAGCAGCCCAAGTAACCTTATCCTAAAACTAAACCTATAGCACGTTTACAAGTTATTTCTCTCGGTAACAACACAGAAAAGATATCCCAAGCAGCCACCAAAAGCCTACTCCAGATCAGTAGCACAGGGGAAGGGAAGGGAGGAGGGGACAGGGCAGATACCTGGCTTCAGGGGTCCAGCAGGAACACCTGGAACCTCAGGGAAGAATGAGGAATTTGGGGCTCTATTTGGAGGAGGATGAGACAAAACCAAAACCTTTCTCTCTCCTTCCTTGAATCCATGTACTTCCTCACCAGGCCCATAGTACAGGATATACCGTCCTGTAGTATAGGATATACATCCTCACTAGGCCACTCAGCAATTTACCCTTCCTGAAAAGCAATTCTCCAATTCCTTTCCCCACAACTACTGCTGCTCTTGCAGAACTTGGTTTCCTCTGAGAGGGAGAAGGAAAGGGAGGGTCTGCTCTTAGAGTTGGTAAAGTAAGACCAGAAATAACAGAGTCATTAAAGAGCTCAGCAGTGGAAATTCAGAGAGGAGCTTGACCCCAATCAAGGAAGGAAGATGTGTCCTGCTGCTTATACTGCACTGCTGTCGTCTAGGGGAGGGGAGAGGCTGGAATCATGGCAGCTGCTTTTGCTATCAGCCATGAATTCCTGCTCTGGAAGCGAGCCCAGAGAGCCCCCCCTTCTCCCTCCTAATGCAGGCAGGACTCCACCGAGACCCTTTTCAAGATTGCTGCTACGTTTTATAAATCACACTATCGTGAGGAGATACTGTCTGTTTGTGCATCTTTCTGGATCTGTAACTTTTAACACAGGGAGCTCTGTGCAGAGGCTGAACCTGGTATTAAGTAGTAAACCAGACCTACCATTTTCTAAATGCCTTTCCCTGTCAGCAAAGCTGGGTGGAGAAGGGGACAGTGGAAGAGCCACCTCATGGGAGCAGGGAAGCCTGTGTAAACTACTTGTTTTGAATAGAGAGATGTTTTACCCTCTGTTATATGATAGTACAGCTACGCTGGCTGTCCTCCTGTTAATATCAGACCCCAAACTTGCTGCTTTTAAGTTTAAAATACATGGTTACTTTTCTTTTTTCCCCCACTGCCTCTGCCATGCATTCCTACTCAATTCAAGCCAAAAAGTAGAGCTGAAAATTAGAGTGTATGGAGGGAATTCATGTTCACATTCTGTTGTGCCAGTGGTGCAAAACTGAAGCCCATCTGTGGTTAATAAGATGTCACTGCCTTACCAAAGACCATTACAAGAACAGCAATAGGAAAGCAGACCACAAATCTGGGTTGGTGTTTGGTGAGGGAGAAGATGGAAGATGGTGGCCCTCCTTCACAGCTTTTGTGACCTGCTTGGCTGATTGAATACTATTAAGAAAATACTCATAATGCTGCTTCCAGTCAGATTTCTTCCCTGGCTGTTTCTGTAGTGGAAATAAGAGAAGACACAAGCTACGCTTCCCTCTTGCAAGGAACAGAAAAGGGACAGAAGTATCTTAGAGCAAGGGTTCTTTTTTTTTCTGAGAGAAAGAAAAAACACTATAAACAAGAGAAATCTGCTTTTTTTGAAAGGCACAGGAAATCTAATTCAGCCCTTCACTGTCTATTGGCAGTACCAGAAGAAGAATAAAAAACCAGTGCACTCCAACAAAATACTGTAGTCATGGCAGACCTAAGAACACTTAGGGAGGGTTAGAAAAGACACTATGACCAACACCTTCTCTTCTCCACTTGTCACATTCTTTTTACTTTAAACATTTTTGCTTCTGTTTCTTTCCACAACTGATTTTAAAGGACATTTTACAACAGCAGTCAACCAAAATCAGCAGGGAATTGGCATCTCTGGATAAAATAATATTCATGCATGTCCATGTGTATTCACCTCCTCCCCAGCAAAATTACTTTTTCCAGTAGGAGCTTAAGCATCCTTTCCTCCATCTCTGTAAGTTCAGCTCAAATACATTTTTAAAGCCTTCAGTAAAATGGCAGTGAATCTCTGCAAATTCATCTGTAAAAGGGCAGCTCTTCAGGTTCAACTTTGGGCATTCATGAACCAATTGCCTTGAATCATGCTTTCTTTCAGATTTATGTGAAATCTATTAGAGATTCACATTGTCTTTAAAGTATATATTTGAACATCTACTAGAAGAGCAGAGACACTTATGTGCCCAGGGTAGGCATGACTGATTTGGCTTCTCAACTGAGAAATATTCCCAAACACTAGCAGCACAGGGAGGGGAAGGAAACAATTTGGCACCCAGTCAAGCACATATGTGAGACTCATCCACAACATCCAGGCTTTGTCCTTGGAGGAAGCCATAGTGTTACTGGATGAAAGACTTTGTATGGAGATAGTGCACACACACTTCAGTTTTAACTCTACCTTTTGCAGGGGCTGCTTTTTCACAGGGGTGATTTCTGTTGCCTGCAGTCTCTGTTTCAAGATGCTGAAGGGCTTGCACTTCTTGTTGAAGGCTTTCTTGGTGTGTTGGATCAGCTGGGATGCAAAGAAAAACAGTTGTTTATGGGCTGGAGTGATGCTTTGTTAATGATACTTTCTTACCCAGGCTTTAAAATTACTTATATTCAGGAGCAGGGAGCTGCAGCAGTATTTATTTATTTTGGGTTCAGTTTAACTCCTGAAGGACTTCATCAAAACTTTAAAAAGCTGTCCAAGTACAGCTGCAGTTCAACACAAACAAGAAATAGAAGCCATTTCCAGTTTACTCTGCTCAGTGCTGGAGGCCAGTCCAAGCAATGACATGCAGAGAAGAACAGATTGGGTCTGTGAACAGGAGCTGTCCCACTGGACTCCCCTGGGACCCCCTCCCCACTTTTTCTTTCTTTCTTAGATAAGAGGGAGAACACTCTGATCCTGTTCAAAGGGCCAGTATTTTCACCACTATTTCTCTGAGTTTAGATGTATTCCAGAGGGGGTCTCCCCTGACAAACAGCAGTGCTGCCCATCCCACCAACAGCCCCAGGCTGAATGGCAGCAGCACCCAAAACCTGCCAACACAGAAGGAAAACTAGGGACAGCACCTGCAGCTATCAGGGAAATTTTAGACAGATACGATATCCAGTGCCAGATTTGTGGAAGAGCCATGCCTCACAACAAACAAGGCTGTAAGGTTCAGAAGTGTCCCAGATTTTAGCATTACTGTCAATTTTTTGCACCAGGATGGGCAACTCCCTTTGTGAGGAACACCATGGAAGCAAGGACCAAACAAAAGCCTCTTTCCTGCACTATGAATTGCATGAGTCCACCCACAGCTGGTAAATTAAAGACCCTGTTCCTATCTTATTTTGCTTACTCCCCCTTTCTAGTTCTCAGTTATTCTCTTGATCTTCTTGTTAAGTTCTCTATGCTATCCACTCTCTTTCCATAGGAATTAAGCAGATGCCTAAGCAAGGCATTTTGGTTACAGCTCAGCTGGACTAAAACCCACCTCATTCTACTCAAACACACATTTCTAAATCCTCATTTCCCTTTCTCATATGATTCAGGCCTTTACCTTCTGTTTCCAGACATTTTTGACAGCAAACTTGAGAGGAATACTCCTCTGCAGTACTGGAAGAGCAGCAGATACCTGTGCTCTGCTCACTGAGGAGCACATCTGTCCTGCATCATCCAGGGCAAGGAGAGCCATTGTAGGACTTGTATCTCACACTAGTCACAGTGATACAAAACTTCTCACCTCTCTCAGAACACAGAGCTCACTATTTTCAAACTCTTTTGCTGCTAGATAAAATCATCATGCTCTTCATGTATCTAGAGATACCAAAGATGGAACTACTAATGCAAAGTAATTGCACCCTTGTCTTGGTTCTTGCAGTCAATCAAGATTCCAGTGTGGTTTTGTTTGTTTGGCTTGGCTTTTTTTCCTTGCCAAAGCAGTTTTTAGCACTATTGCAAGGCTGATCTCATCTACCACAGAGACAGAGATCAGTAACACAAACTGAGGAGCAAAGTGGTATGTGAAGAGTCCCACCCTTTGCAGAAAAACCCTGCAGTTGGGTTCTGCCAGGCAAATTGTGCAGCCACCCATTCAGTTTGTAATCCAGGGATCAGGGAGGTCAAGGGGAATCTTTTCATTCACTTCAGCACTCTTTGGAACGGAGCCTGGTGCCCACATTATGCTGTCAAAGGGACTACTTATCAGATGGTTTATTATTATATTTTTTCCAAGAAGACTGAAATAACAAAATCTGCCTAAAACCCTGAAACAAAAAAAGGAAGCTGCAAGTTAGTATTTTATGCCTCACCAAGAGAAAATACATTATTTTAAATTCAGTGTATAGTAAATATGGTTTTGGACAAGCAGGTAAATTGAGACAGTGCAAGACTGAAGATGAATTCACAGTGTGTCTGTGCATAATTAATTCTCTATCAAGTTTTCACTAATGAAAACAGTTACTAAATAATTTGCTGTTTTAAACATGTTCAATCCTCTTCTCTACCAGCAGTCACCTCCTCCTTCCCCAGTGCTCATCACCCATTTCAGCTAAATGCATGGACATTCCCATTAAAAAGAAGGAGTTTTTACCACAAAATCTTATGCAGAGTGTTTTCCACGGGTTGTAGGAGGAGCCAGGCCTTGACTTCAGGCAGCGGTGCAAAGTGCAGACCATGCAAGTCTCGGTTACACAGCACAGGATGTCACGACTGCGGCAGAGTCGGCACTTGGACAGGGCTCTCGCTGGAACAGTACTTCATTGTCAGAAAGGGACATCTCCACAGAATTACAGAATACCCTGAACTGGGAAGGACTCAAGGATTATCCAATCCAGCTCTCCAGTTGCGTGCCAGGGTTCTCTGTTGCAGAACTCCCTCCTTCTTTATCCCGTTCCAGCAAAGCCCAGGCTCTCCTTTGCCAGGACAGGCAGCAGTGTTTCCCACGTGACTGCTCAGGTATCTGCTCTCACAGTGACATCACACCTGGCTGAGGAGGTGGTGGAACAATACTTGAGTTCATCTCTGCCTAAACTCAGGGCAGGTGACCTCCACCCACCCAGATTTATTCTGTTTGGATATCAGCAGGAGCTAGTGACACCCAGTAATGGCTTAGGTAGAAAATGTCATGCAGAGTATGACACAATCTTCATTATTAAAGTGGAATGTTTCCATGATATGCTAAACGGCATTCCAAGATCATCTAATTTCGTAGAAGTCAAATTTGTTGAGATTTGCATTTAAATCACCGTTAAAAAAAAAAAAAAGGTGTTAAAGTTACATGGAAAGTAGTTTCAGGCCCTTCTAACTCCAAAGACAGTCACACACTCAGTTCAGAGCAGGGACATGACTTGTGTTGAACAAAAACAGCCTTTAGGAAAAAGAGAGTCCTTTTCATTTGACTTGAAACCTACAGAAGTACTTCACTGAATTAACTTCTGTAAGGACTTCTCACGTAAGTGTTCTTTACCTGCTCTTGCTAAGACACAAGAACTCCTTGCCTTGCTAAGCAGATGAGGGACTGCTTTTGTAGCACAGTTAAGGTTACTGCAGTGTTTCACCGATTACAAGTGCAGAGGAACTAAGCAATTCCGTAATCTTTTTGACTCTTTTCCTTCATTTAAATGTCTTTCCTCTTTTGTTTCCAAGCAACAGCTGTGTCTGTCCTTAGTCTGGACTATACCCTTCCTTTCAAGTCTCTTCCTCTGCCTCCCCCTCTCTCTTGGTTCTGTTCTCATCCCCTCAAGGTTTTTTTTTTTTCGTTTTTGTTTTTATTTTAAAGGATTTTATGTGTAAGCACAGTGCCACTGAATCAGTGATGAGAAATCTAGCAAAGAACACGTGCATTGGCTTAGTAGAAGACAGTCCTTGGTAAACCACAAAATCATATTCCACCCCAAAGCACTGAAGAGCATCTGTTACTTACTTGTTCCATTTAACTTATTTCCTGCCATCTGACTCATTTCAACAGAACTGCTTCTCAGATTTCCTTCTCTGTTTTGTTGACAGGAGGCATGAGTATTGGGTGGTCAGTATTCCAGTTATCAGTATTCCAGAATCAGTGATTACACAATTAGCAATTATGACACAGGCAGACCCTGCTTAAGCTTGTCAAACACAGAAAACTAGTACAGGTATCAGCTAAAGGAAAATGCTGAAAACTTTTTCTAATCTTACAGATTATTTCTAATGATTCTGTTAGCAGACAATTCTAGAAAATGAAGGCTTGATCTAGATGTGTATACTGTATTGATATTGAGCTTTCTGAGTAGTGATCAAGTCTTGCAGACAAA
Source organism: Notiomystis cincta (assembly GCA_013398075.1). Lineage (NCBI taxonomy): Eukaryota > Metazoa > Chordata > Aves > Passeriformes > Notiomystidae > Notiomystis > Notiomystis cincta. The sequence goes on along the minus strand of VZRX01016563.1, from coordinate 199,698 downwards.
TGCCTCTTTATTCCCTTCTCCAAAATCATGTTACTTTACCAATTAAAATATATTGTAAAAGCCTTATTCCAGTAAAACCAAGTATTTTGAATTGTTTCTGTACATTAAAAGGCTTCATCAGTCCCTGTTAGCTTGTCTCCATTTAGCATTCACAAAACTATTGAAGGAATATTGAAGATGCTTTGAATTCAGCAGCAGTTGAGCCACTCCACTGATGTGTTGGTTACCACGTCCTTCCAGCAAAAAGGTGAACTTTTCACACAAGGCAGATGATTGCTCTGTCTGTTACATAAAGACCGAAACCTGAGGGGTTTTTTATGAATACAGAAGGATTCAGGACTGACTACAAATCCTCCTCATTGCATTCACATGTTATGGAGCAGTCACTATCACTATAATTCGTGTTAACAGTATAAACATTTAAGTTCACTCCAAACCTACGGATTTTGGCCCTCAGCTCACCCTTAGGAAGTTTTTACAATTATAATGGGTAACAGGTTTGTATTTCAATTAAACCAAATTTAACACAAGACTTGAGGAAGAGTATTCCAGAAACATTAAGACAGTGACCACCTGCAACACACTTTATCCAAGTATCTGCTGTTTGCCTGCCATCCTACTCAGACTGAATACTTCCAGCAAAGCCAATTCCAATGGCAACAGTAAGGGTCACTGACCACTCTAACTGCAACACTCCTTTTTTTTGCCAGGAAATGTAAAACTCAGGTTAGGTGACAAGGATTTCAAGCTACACAACAGCTTTTCCTACACCTCTGTTTACAAAAGGTAATTCTACAGCTTCCATCACAGTACCAAAACAATAAATAACCTACCAAAAAAAGAACCAAGGAGGAGTGGGTGTAAACTCCTGGACTTAGAAAACTGCATCACAGCAAGGCACTATATTCAACCATCAGTATAAAAGAGAGAAGACATAAATGAAAATATTGTTTTGTAAACTGAAATAATTTAATAAAAGCATCAGAGCAAGTCTGTAGGATTCTGCCGATTTGTTGAATATATTCAACAAATATATATAACTCTGTTCAGTGTTAACTAGTAAGAAAAATATTCATCATTTTAATACATTTCTACTGTAATGAAACTTTGCAGCAATTGCCATGTCACTCATGATAGAACAGACATCACCAATACATTATTTTACATAGAATTCCACTTCAGAAAAAATAACAAGTTACTGGGTCTAATTACAATAAGATTTGAACAACCCCTTTGAGCAGGACTGGCAAAGCTGTGAGTTAGCAGTTCCCTTCTCAATACAAATGAAAAATTAGGGATGTGGGATGTTTCCACAGTAAGTTTCTCAGTTTCATCAGGACAGCTTCAGACCTTGCACATTCTGTTTCAGGTTGAGCAACTCTTTCTCTTGCCTTGTTTTCTCCAGTTTGAAGGCCAGCTTGTTGGCCTTCTTCTCCATTCTGCGTTCCTGTGCGTTGGAATAATGAGAAATTTACAAAACAGGAATTAACGTGCAAAATCAAACCATTCAAATTAACTCTTCTAGATCATGAAAACAAGAGCAATCTGGACAACAATATTATTTATGGCACTAATTATTAGTAGTCATAGTAATATGTGTACCACCAGGATAAATATCTTTAATTAGCTGAACCTTCTGATATGCTGGCAATTTCTGTTCCTAAATAAGACAGCTAGAATTTCATTGTGTCCAATTTGGATTTTCTACATTTCTTTCAGATACTTTTCACTTTGTGTTATCTGACACATTATAACTCTTTCCTTTGCTACTCTAGCCTGTAAGGAAATCTGATGTTCCTTCTGAAGTTGTAATTGCAGTAGTGGCCACAAGAAGACACACAAAGTTTGGATACTGGAAATCAGTCAGACAAAAGCATGATGTTAACTTTCTTTCAGAGTTTTTTTTTAAAGAAGCAATAATTAGTCCTTCGAGACCAGCAAGTTTTCCCCACTATCTTCAGACATGACAAGTGAGTTTTAAACACAGTTCATCAGACAGAATTCAGGTGGCATTGCAAGGCTCCCTTTTGGGTCAGGTGTACCTTTCTCTCCTCTTTTATTGCCTGTTTCCTGGCTTTGCGATCCTCTCTGCTCTCAGCTTTGGAGCGAGGCTGTGCTGATGCTCTGGGCAGGTCACTGCCATTTATCATTTGCATGCGCTCCACCTGCTTAGCAGTGAGACCTTTCTGAGGCAAGACATGTAGGGGAATTCCAGTCTTCTGGGAAACTTTTATTGGCTTGGGCTAGAACAGAGAGTGCACGTGTATTAGTGACCCCCAGCTGTCTCTCCAAGAAGTGCACATGGCACTGCCTTATCAGTGGAAAAAATTTAAATTCAGATTTAACAGTAACAAATGTTAAGTCTCCTCATAGTATTTTATTCCTTCAGAAAAAAACCATGTGAATACCAAAGTAAGAAATCAAACATATCTCTGACAGAATCTGGTTTTCCAGATAGAGAAAAACATTTTCCCCTTTTATTTGAATATTACTGAAAAAATAAAGAACTTAAGTGGTCACTCAATATTCCTTTATAAGCATGCAAGAAGAAGGTTTCATTTCAAATTTTAGGATATCAGGCCTAATGATAGGGAACATCTGGAAGACCAGAGAATTACAATAAATTGTTTCAGACTGCAGGAAAATAAACCTGAACAAATATGTGACTGTGAGAGAAATTACACAAAATTGTATCAGAGATAACAGCAAAGGAAATTCCTTGCTCTGTATGTTTCTGCCTAGGTATTACAGAAATTTTGAACTGATTCAGTTTTCCTTCTGATAGAAAAAAAATATATCCAAACTCTTCTTTAGTGAAGAAATAATACCAGAGCCCTCCCCAGCCCTCATTTCTGCTCCCTTTCTTTTAAGGCAGATACCCATTGAGAAAACAAACACATTCATCTTAAGTTTTCCTAGTGTTATTCTTCAGAGTAAGTTTAATAATTTTACCTTTGATGGCTCCTTAATAAGTGTTGGGTGATTATATAAGTTTGAATATGTACCTAAGACACAAAGAAAAAAGAAAGTAGTCAAGAAAGGCTTGCAAATAGAAGTCATGTAAATTTATTATGGATTGTATTGCTATGTAGGTTTTGGAAATTCCTCCTTTTGTGCTCAGAGAATAAACCATTTTACCTGAAGCACTGTCAGGAAGGTTCTGAAGTCACCTGTAATCTACTCTGAACAAATCATCTACTTATTAGGAAAAAATAAGGAAACTCCAAAATACTTACTCAAAATGGATTCACAATCCCACTTTTCTTTTGGTTCCTCAATAACTACAGCTACTATTTCTTCCTTTTCTTCCTCACTTTCTTCATTTGCAGGAGAGTCCAAATCTTCATCAGGTTCAAGAGCATCCAATTTCACACAACTTTGAAAAAGTTCAGAGAAGAAAAAAATAGAATTTATCTCTACTTGAAAATGTATAATTATGTGAACTCAGACTCCCTTAAATAAAACTGCAGACCCAAGAAACCTATTTCCAATGAATTTTACAACAAAAATGAAGTTTCCTTAAGTAAGCCTTCTCAAAATAAACTAAAAATTTTAGGACAAAGACACTGTCAACAAAAGAAGTATTTCTGCATTTCAAGAGGACAAATGCTTACATTAAGTTCAATACAATTATACAAAAGGAGCATAACCTCACTCAAACCAACAAAATTCCTCCACTTCATTTTATCATACAAATGGATAATACTCACAGGCAACTGCTTTTATTGTGGAATGCAATCTTTGAGCACATGAACTTGAAACAACACCCCTCAAATTTCCATATAAACAGAGGATTGCAGAACTACTTATGTGAAGCAGTACTTCTGGGAATACATACTTCTTTGCTTTCTCTTTGTAGTAATCATCCAGAACTTCCTGCAACCGAGTATTGTCTGTGTTAATGTAGCCTTCCAACTCCACGTTATCTAGGGCTCCAATTTCATCTTCATCAAATTGCTCATAAAACTAAAATAAAGGAGTGGATATCTGTAATTAGGTCACATTTGTCATGTATCTTCTTGAGAGCTTAAAGAGCCACACATTTCTTTTTATTTGCTTCTTTTTCCTCTCCCCTCTTATTTGCTGAACAACTGCCAAAGACATCTGCAGTAGGATTTCCTTTGTATTGTCAGTATTCTTTCAGCATGGGAGTCACAAAGTTATCTTACAATAATATATAAATCAGCTTCTGGAAAACATTTCTTATTCTGATGCATTATTTCCATCTGTCCCTTAAGAAGCCTGGCACAGCTCAGAACAAAAGTTATATCCTATTTGCACTGCTCTGACCAGCAGTTCATGAATTTACTTTACTAGGGACCTGTGTATGGCTTGCTGTGTTGAACTGAGTCTCTCAGACAAAAGTGTAACACTAATTAAAAAATGCTCATATAGTCATTAGAGTAATTTTGTTTAACTCTATCAGTGCTAGGCCTTTCAACAGCAATTAACTCCATAACCTAGGTGACACAAGCCCCTTAATGTATGCAGCATTAAATGCAGAAAAAGAGCAGTGGCTTGATGCCCTGACTGCTAAAAGCAGTAAAATCTGCATGGGTACACAGGACACTGCTTGAAGAAATGAATCACAGACAAAGAAGCATTTATCACCCTTCACAGTTACTCTTGAGCTGCCCACCTTCTCAAACCTGTCATCCAACAGGGTTAACTGCTCATTCCGCCTTATCACGGAGGAGCTCATAGAATATTCCGTGAAACGACTCCTGGTTTCTTCTTGCATGAAAAGGAATTCTTTTGTCTGTCCATTAACCTCATCATCTGACACAGGACCTTCTGAACCATAGTCTTTATCACTACTGCAGCTGTCCTTTTCATCACTATCATCTTCCATATCTTCCCATTCATCTTCATCCTCAGCATCTGGTCCCCTGAACAGAAGTATAAAACAGTTTTAGAATCATACACGGACTTTTACATAACTCCAACCTATGCTGGGTTATCTGAAACATTTTGGCAATAACAGATTTAAATCCTGAGAAGGAAACAAAGAGTGAGACTTTTGTCTGAGAGCTGAAAGCATTGCTGGCTGGATCATGCATCTGTGCATTGAGAGTGAAGTTACTTTTATATTCAGCTGTATGTGTCAAAGCAGAAAAACATCAGTTGCATTCTTCAATATTAAAACAAGCAAAATTTCTCATTGTTCATGAAATTATGAGAATGATACCAAAACCTAAGTAGATAAAATGCAGTGGGGTATCACATGAAGCATTTGTAAAGGTTCCAGAAACACCCATCAGCCTTCATCAATACTATTTCACTGATGTATTTTACATGTAATAGATGACAGTGTTTTAAACAGTTCAAGAACACTATTATTCCAAACACTGCATATAATCCATGAGCTCAAAGTAACAAATGAAATCCATCTCTTGGACAACATAAGAAATTTGACTTCACAAGCTACCATCCAAATAACACAAAACAATACTTTTTTTAACACACCAAAGTATTCAGTTTGAAATCTGAAACCACTGTGGCTTCCTACACCACCACATGAAATAGCCAATAGCATCTCTCCTATTCACATATGACAAGTATTTCAAAAAAGCTCTATCTACCGCTTCTGGGGTTTATTTGCTTGTAGAACAAAATCATCTTCCAGGATATTTTCTGGATTGTCAAAGTCAAAATCATCATCAAGAGCTGCAACAATATCTGGGTCAAAATCTAGCCGTGGTCCTAGAGAGTTGAAAAAACAAAACATAAATATTTACAGTTCTCTGACATTACAAAGCTACTTTCCTGGATAAAAAAACAATCCAGCTGGACTGTTAATTTGCAGTAAGGAAAGCTTAAACCAAAGAATAACAAAATTCCTCAAGAATATTTGTAGATTTGATACAAGCCAGGGCAAGTATCTCTTGTCAACTTTTATCATTCAGAAAAGATCATTTCCCAGAGGTCTTAAGTTTCCATAAATGTATTTTAATATAAAATATTGTAAAAGAAAAAATATCCAGATTAAAGTACCACATGATCAACTACCAACATTAGCTCCAGCCCTAAAATTCCCTACATTACAAAAGGTTAGAGAGTGTTTCTCTACTGCAATTAAGAGAACTGTCTTTAGCATCCTTCTGTCAGGACAGAGAGAACTCCTACAGTTCCTTTCTGTTAGGAAATGTGGAGATAGCTCTAGAATCAAAGTTCAGTGCAAACATGGATACATGACAAAAACCTCCTCACAGCCTCTAACACTGAAATAACACTAATGAAGGAATGTAAACACTACTCAGCATTTGAAAAGAAGCTGAGTGAAAATCCATTTCCAGACTTGGATTCAGACACTATAATAAATTAATAGTATTATCTAAAGTTTTCCCCTGTTATTAGTTTGTATTTGCTACACAGTAGCAAGAGCTCATGGATTCACCATTGCCAATCAAAGCTAAAGAACTCTTAGTAGTGAATCACAGAAATAAATCTCAAATTGAAACATGGGGCTCTCACAGATCATTCCTTCTGTCTGCTACTGAGCCTGTTCTAAGCAAAAAAAAATACAACACCACAATAGAAGCCTTAATTGCTATCTAGTTCCTAGATGGCAACTCACATCACAGAAAGGTAAAAAATACCTGAAACAGGAGCAGCTTTATTTAACAAGCCCACATCCTCTTCAAACTCTGTGGCAAATACTGAGGAAGGCAACTTAATGGATGGAGCCTTAGAAAAAGAAACAGAAAAACATGATCATAGTATATTTGTTCTCAGTTTCTTATTTGAGCTCACACCAACAAAAACATACAGACACTCCTGTGACCAGGAGAAACTCTGAGTGTTACTTAAATGTTACAATGAGTGCTACTTTACCAGCTGCAAATTTTCAGAGCTATACAATGATAGCTACGTAAAGTGCTGGCAGGATTAATTCTCGTGTCAATATTCTCCAGGTACAGAGATGGTATTTTTTGTATCTCTGAAGCTTTTCAGAGAATGGTTCTACAGCAGGCACACTGAAATTTTAAATTTTGTTTGTTTTGGAGAACACTAACACACATTTGAAATCAGCCCTTTACTGAAAGACTTGTTAAAAGCTTCACATGATATCTATACCTAAATTGACACATGAGGTGTTTTAACACTGTGCTAACAAAATGATGCTCATCAGGAAACTCTGGCTTGTCAACTTTTGGGTTTACTTGTAGGGAAGTCTGGTTGTGGGTCAAAAGGACCCTTACAAACATATACACATATATATATATATATACACACACACACAATTAACTTGTCTACAGAAAGAACAGCATTACCATTAGCAAAAACACCACTTACTGAAATTCTCTGAATCTCATCTTCAATGTGCCCCTCACTTGTGATGACAATTCTGCTCTGCTGCCCACGCACAGATGGGACCAGCTCAGAGGGACCAGAGGCTTCCTTGAGGTGTTGCAAGTAGTCATAGTCATCATCAAAGAAGACCCCAAACTTGCGCTGCTCTTCCCTTCTCTGCTCCTCGTGCCCCTAGGAAGAAGGGAAAAGAGAAAAGAGAAACAGAAATGCATTTGGCTAATGTATAATAAATAAGTAAATAAGTGTATAAAAACAGTAAAAAGAAACACATTTTAATTACTCAAGTCCACTTAAAACTTACTAGCAAAAAGAAAAGTAACACATCTACTGAGAGTGTCTGAATGTTGAAGCCCTTGTAGCCCTCTCTCCACCCCTTACCCTAATGCAGAGCTAACTGGAACGTTGTAATCAGCTGGTTCCATGTCTGGGTGCTGTCTGAGCAGGACCTTGAACAACTCTTTCCATCAGCAACATAACCAACAATGCCTGCCTGTTTTATCATGGCCAGTTTTGTTATTGTTTTTTAAATACATTTACACCTCTAGTGTCAGTTAAGCCATCTTTCAACCATCAGGCAGTAACTCACAACTATGAAATTCCCTACAGCATCCCCCTTTTTTTAACAAACTGAACTAAAAACTGCCTCCTCTCAGGTTATGTTTTTGAATTGTACAATTGCATGCCAACTGTTTTTCTCCGTGGTGTTTCTTATCTGAATGAACCTCGGTATTAGAAGTGAATATTTACTTTCTGTGTGGGCAGCAGAACTCTCTGGGGTGCAGTATCATCAGCAGCAAGCGGATCCCTCTGACTTCTGTGCACTAAGTGAAATGTTACTGCTTTCTTCTTCTCTATGAAGGGCTTCTTTTTCTTGTGAGGCTGCAAAAGGAAATTTGGTTAACTGTTAACAAAAAATTGAAATACTGAAAGTACCTAAAGAGAACCTTGTCTCTGTAGTGTGCTGCTGTATTCGTTTTAAGGCAATGCCTTGTAAATATACTTGGATACAAAGCATAAAAAGAGCAGTGGGAGTTTAACTCGTCTCCCCACACGCACAACAGACATTTCATATATGAAATAGCGTTATACAGGTGCAAAATGGCAATTCTCGGCCGGCTGGAAGCCTTTCCTGCGAGTTACACACCGGGCCTGCGAGAACGCTGCCACCGAGGGTCCGGCTTTACTCACCTAACACAGCGCCTTACAGCAGCTATGGGCAGCCTGGGGGCGACTCGCCGCTCCGACCTGCCTTGTGCCCCCGCCCCTCCGAGCCCAGAACACGGCACACTCACCATGGCGCTGGCCCCGCGCCGCTCCCGCCAGCCCCAGCCCCGCTCGCTCCCACGCGGCCCGGGCCTCACGGCCGCCGGGCTCTGCCCTCCATCTTGGGACAGACCAGCGACCAACCGGGGGAAGCAGATCAGCTGCCAGTCCGGCCAGCTTGTGGGGTTTTGTTTCCCAGTTAAAAATAAAAATAAACCCGAGCGTTTTCCCAGACTGAAATGGTGTTTTGATAACAGAGAGGCTCTGTGGGCAGAAGCGGAAAGCTCGTCGGAGGCACATTTTTCCAGTCTCCCCTCGAAACAGTGAAGAATGGTTCGGGCCGGCAGCGCCCTCAACGGCAGAAGGCGGCGCAGGCGGCCAAGGGGCAGCGCGCGTGCGCAGCAGCCGGAGCGGGGCTCGCTGAGGGGGCGGGCGGGGTGTGGGGGCTGAGTCTGAAGGGTCGGGAGTAAATAACGGGTGCTGGTATTAACGCGTTGGTTTGCCATATTTGAGTTCTTATTTCTGGCGAGGAAAGGCTGAGGGAGCTGGGCCTGTTTAGAGGAGAGACGACTGAGGGGGGATCTCATCAATGTCTGTGAGTATCTGAAGGGATGGTGTCAAGAGTTTGGATCCAGGCTCTGCTCGGTGGTGCTGAGCAATAAAACAAGAGGCAATAGAGGGCAACTGATGCACAGGAAGTTCCACCTGAATGTGAGGAAGAACTTTTTACTATGCGGGAATACGCAGTGGAATAGATTGTCCAGAGAGGCTGTGGAGTCTTCCTCACTGGAAATATTAAAGAATGGTCTGGACACAATGAGTGTGCATTAGGACAGCCCTGCTTGAGCTGGGAGGTTGGACCAGATGATCCACTGTGATCCTTTCCAACCTGACCCATTCTGCGATACGACGCTGCAGTTGTATAAATATTACCTGCACCATGTTATGGGCTGTGCACAGAGGCACTCACTCACAAGGTCCTTGCTAAGTAAAAGAGAAGTATGCCTGGTATTTTAAAACCTGCTTTGTTGCTTTTCAAAAAAAGTTTAAAACACAGAAGGGAGCAGTTTTTTTCCATATGCTTATGGGCAAATAAAACAGTAACAGCTAAAAAGATGTTCTCAGTGAAGATTCAGAAGAGTTACCCACATTATGTGTGTATATGTATGCAGCTAAATATATATGCATACATGTACCTTAAAGTATTAGCTTTAGCCATCTTTGGGTGGGATTTCATTGGTTTTCAGTAGGTGTCACTAAAGCTCCAAAAGAACCCAGATTTTCACTCGTCTGGGTGTAGTTTTCTGAAGTCTTGACTCTTAACGAGTTTCATCACCCCACTCTTACAGAAGTGCCCAAACTAATCCGACCACTCCATCGGCTGAAATAACTCCTGTGCTCAGAGGACTCAGATTATCTCTGCACAGATGTGTGCAAAGGCTGGACTCCACCTCGCAGAAAGTGCCCGGTGAGTGCCTCGTTGCTGTCAGCGCTGTGCGGGAGTGGCGCACACCCCGCGGCACGAGGAGGTCGGCAAGGACCCCTCCTGGACTGCAAACTGCCCGTGGATTCTGTGTCTGCACTGCCAACCCAGCGACAGCTGGAATAGCAGAGCTGGATTTTCACACGGTAATGGAGAGCAGAATCACTCAGCTGTTGAAAACACAGTACTTAGCATTTGTTTGTGGGGTAATGATGTAGATTAGATTACTCCTTATTGCTTCCACGTCCCTGACATGCCTCTGGCATCCACAGAAGTGGTGACAGGATTATGCTTCACAATCCCCTAAACCTGGTGACCTCCTGTCGC